>CAJNDS010000026.1:0-95977 GCA_905221605.1 Symbiodinium natans
CCCTGTCCACCCGCCGCGCTCCACCCTGCCTTCCGCCCCAACCCTCTCACCAGAGCTGGTCAAATGAGTCAGGCCCCCCTTTCCGCCAGCCGCCCCCACCCTCTCCCACTCCCACTCCCTAACCCTCCCACCAACCCTCCCCAGCCCTCATCATTACCCCCTCCCACCATCGTGCACCATCCGACCGCCCCCCCGCTCTCACCGCTCTCATCGCTTCTTCATCTCTATGCCCCCCAGTCCACCCCTGCCTTCCGCCCCCAACTCCCTCATCCGACACCGTCACCCCCCACACCCCCCACCCCCGCCGCCCCCCTTTCCACCCCCACCCACCCCCACCCCCCCCGCCCCCGCCCCCCCCGCCTGCCCGCGCTCCACCCTGCCTTCCGCCCCAATGCGACTGTCTTGGGTCTGGGGTCGGCGGCACTGGCGGTAGCCATTAAATAATTTCTAATTAGTAATCATGAGCGATTCTACACCATCAATTGAACCTATAGAACCCACATCATGTGAATGCAAACAGTCTAAATTTTGAAGCCTAAATTTGGAGTTGCTGATGAGCTTCCGTTTCGGTCAATTCATGCGCAAGTAGTCAATGTGGTAAAGGTACTTTGCGTCAACATCTCAATAAGAATTGCTTTGGGCGTATTTACATTTTCTCGCCCACTGCTTCAGTTGGTGACAACTGGATTCCCGTAAAACGTTGTATAGCTGAATCCCGCAAAGTTGGCAATGATAAGGAACAATCCTGTTTGATTACGACAACCCAACGGCGTTGCAAAAGTGATTGACACGCAACATAAAGTAGTTGAGTACCAAAAGAAAGCGAAAATTAAGCACATATTATCGGCGCCTTTCGTTTTTGACGATTTTGCAGATTTCCAGCGCTCTATGAAATGTTCCATAGTACTACACGGTTTATATACAAAAAGCAGACACAACGACATATCAGTTTTCGCATCAGTTCAAAATTGCAACGCTGTAGCTCCAATAATTCGCTTAAACTCAAGCTCGTATATCTTTAAATTAAGAAGCATGCACGAAGTTGATGCTTTCATTGAAGAAAATAGCGGTTAGTAGATCAACATCGTGTATATGCAATGTATCAATTCTTGTTTTACCTTTTTCATTCCCCGCCCTCGGTGTCGATTCCCAGCCCCAGGGTGTCGGTGCCCAACCCAGAGTGTTCCTGGAGTGCCCAACCTCAGAGTGTCCCTAGAGTGCCCAGCCCCAGAGCATCGATGCTCGAAGTAAAATAGCTATTCTTTTTCAATAAATTGCGGTGTGAAGATATGAATTATAAGTTTTATATAAATCTAGGCCACGTAGGCCTCTTCCATTCTCGGGGACTAGGGGTTTCGGGATGTTGCTGCCCGGTTTTTCTGCGGGGGCGCGGGCGTTGTGCCTAGGGCCTTCTTTTGTGTTGCTGGTGGGTCTTCGGGCGGCTCTGGTAGGTGTATTCGGTTGGGGCGGTCTAGGGGTGAGTCTTTGGGTGGGCGTTGGGGGGTTCTGGTAGGTGGATTCAAATTTGGTGGGTAGGGGTCCTGCATTGTAGGGGCCGACCTTGGAGTAGACGCTGAAAAAAAAGTACATACTTCTTAGGTATAAGTAGCCATAATAGGAACCCAGAACCCCAAAAAAAGCACTAAAGTACGGTACTCCAAAACACAGTGAATATTCGGGGAGGGAATGGAACACAGCTCTCCTGAGTTCGGGTCATAGGTGGTGTCCAGTCTTTGGCCTTCCGCCTTCACCTCCTGCCAGGCTGAATGAAGGCACAAAGGACCTAAGCCCTGTAAACCCTGAAGCCCTCAAGCCCTGAAACCCTGAAACCCTTAAGCCCTGAAACCCTGAAACCCTGAAACCCTAAAACCCTAAAACCCTAAAACCCTAAAACCCTAAAACCCTAAAACCCTAAAACCCTAAAACCCTAAAACCCTAAAACCCTAAAACCCTAAAACCCTAAAACCCTAAAACCCTAAACCCTATCCCTAAACCCTAAACCCCAAGCCTCAAACCTGTAAACCCTGAACCTATGGGCACTTAACCCCAAACAAAGGAGCTCACAGCTTCGGGGATCGGAGATGAGGGGAGCCTGGACCTCCGTGGCCAGCCGGCAGTAGGGAAGAATCCCAAACCTGGAGTCGAGAAGACGTCACGTGAAAGCGCATTCGCTACGTTATGGGCTTAGGGTTTAGGGTTTAGGGTTTGGGGTTTAGGGCTTAGGGTTTAGGGTTTAGGGTTTGGGGTTTGGGGTTTAGAGCTTAGGGTTTAGGTTTTAGGGTGTACCCCAGAAGTCGCCGCATTTATACTAGGAGCCCTAACAAGGGGCTGTCCCAGTGCAAGGTGGAGCCAATGCTGCCCAAACTGGCAAAGGATTTCAAAGGGCCAAACCCTAAACCCTAAACCCTAAACCCTAAACCCTAAACCCTAAACCCTAAACCCTAAACCCTAAACCCTAACGGCTAGCTTGATTCTCGTACACCTGGCCTGAGGCCATGAGCTGGGGCCCCCAACTCCTCCGCTCCGGACTGGAACATTGCCAGCAGTTCCTCAAGGCTCCGATTCCATGCAAAGGGGTTTAGGGTTTAGGGTTTCAGGGTTTCAGGGTTTTTGAGGGGCTTTCGGGCTTTAGGGCTTTAGGGTTTTAGGGTGTAGGGTTTAGGGTAACACAGCTCAGCCAAGTCCAAGAGCTTCCAAACCAATTGCGCATTCAGTGTTTTGCTGTAGTAGAGTTTGCAAATGGCGCAAACCATAGCCTGTTCCACCGTTTGACAAAAGCAGTATCAAACGATCCTGACGCCCTGCATCATCATCACACAGACGGCCACCAACGACTAGCCCGGGTACACCTTTAAAACTCCCCAGGCCACTCGGAGGCCCTTGGAAGGCTCCCTGCAGGCAGTTGACTTGGCCACCCCGACTGCAGAGGAAGCGTGCGGAAGTGTTTACAAATATATCTTGGATTGTCTTGGTGTCCGGCGTCACGGGACGGCCAGGGATAGTCGTTCTTCGGGCAAGGCAAGGTCTCATCCTCACCAGAGATGAGTCACTTCAAGAGTTGGCTCACATCCAGGTTTCCGAAGCAGAAAACTCCGTTCATGGACGAAAAACAGCAGTAGCTCAGCAAAAGTATCGTGAGCCAGCGTAGGCGCCCTGCGAAGCCCAGGTGGTATACTCCAAGCTCCGTCTGAAGTTTTGACCTTGGCCCAGCTGAGAACCACTGCCATGGCCTCCTTGGGCTACTGCTCGCCCCAACAAACCCTAAACCCTAAACCCTAAACCCTAAACCCTAAACTTGGGTCCCGTCGTCACGTTGGCTTGGTCCCACCACGCCATGCCGCCAACCTCTTCTTCGGGGTGGATCGGGGGCCCTAAACCCGAAACCCGAAACGCTGCAGTCGAAACCCTAGGCCCTAAACCTCATGAACATCTGAACGTACCACGGAGACCTTGAGTCCTGCCCTAAGTCCACCCCTGCTGGGAGCAAGGGCAGCAAGTAACCCAAGGTTCCCTAGTACTCCCCACCACCGAAGCTTCCCCAAGGTTCCTGAGGCACCTGCCCCCCGCGAACCCCCCTCCCCTAAGCATCCGATAACACCCTGTATGAGCCACAGCGAGCCTTCGGCTTCCGATCGAAAATCACGAAGTTGGACCTGCCGGACGGACACACTACCGCTGTTGTTGAGTCCGGATTCCAGATGATTCCAGCTCCAGAAAACTCTGCAAGGATTACGCAGATGGAGGTTACTACAGGTAAGAAATACCGCAATCACAAGAGCCGGTGGCCAGCCAAGGCCTATACTCAGACATGCGTAGACAAGACCCTGCATGGTGAGGCGCTGCTTGGGCGCACTCATTGTACTTCAAGAAGACCATGGCCTGGCGCGGCTCTCAGCATCTCCAAGATGGCAAGCCAAGGAGCAATGGAAAATCAACACCACCTGACTTCTTGACCATTGTGGCTTCATGCGCCTTCACTCATAATATACTCTCTTCCGACGTGAGCCCACTGGCGACATGACATGCCGCGACATGCCAAGAGCAGAGGGGCCTGGGTGGGGAGGTGGGAGCTGGGGACTTCTGAGGATCTTCCGGATTCCTAGCCTTGCCTGACGCAGGCCGATATGACCAGCGCCAATAATGACCTCTCAATGCGACTACAGGGGTCCCACAGGAAAATCCGCCATATCAAAATGCACCGCTGCGTGAAATCTGCGAAAGATAATACAAGGTCCAAGGTGCGAAGGGGTGCTCATGCTTCATCTTTTCGCCTCAGGTTCGCCGCAGAGGTAGGTAGGGGTATTGTCGTAGGTACCCTAAACCCTAAACCCTAAACCCTAAACCCTAAACCCGAAACCCTAAACCCCAAACCCCAAACCCCAAACCCCAAACCCCAAACCCCAAACCCCAAACCCCAAACCCCAAACCCCAAACCCCAAACCCTAAACCCTAAACCCTAAACCCTAAACCCTAAACCCTAAACCCTACACGGGTTTACAACTGAGAGCTCGACGTTCCCAAGACTTCAGGCCCTTCACCAGGACCTGAGACTGGAAGCCCGGATACCCAACTGCTAGCTTCCCTAACTTAGGCTTCCTTCTGCGGGAACATGTTACAATCGGGTTTAGGGTTTAGGGTTTAGGGTTTAGGGTTTAGGGTTTAGGGTTTAGGGTTTAGGTTTAGGGTTTAGGCTGTAGGGTTTAGGGTTTATGGCCCACATGTTTAAGTGTGGAGGCTTGTGTTTCCCTATCTGTGGCTGCGTTTTCCACTGAGCGTTGGCCACTCACAGCCAGGGCTAGCCAGAAAAAAACACGCTAGGAGGCATTTTTGTCCCATCATTTTCCCTCTCCAGTGGAAAACGAAGAACGCGCCCCGACCGGCCGGAAGCGTTTTTGCCGCCCTAGCTGTCGCTGCATAGCTTTCTCCAAACTTGAAACACCATTCTGCGGGTAACGTGGAAGCACCTGTCAGGCTGTCGAAAAGCATCTTGCAAGCCGGGAAAGTTCTGTCTTCCTAGACTCTCCTAGACAGTACGCCATGAGAGCACACACACACACACGCATACCTGTACAGCCACGATCACTGCACAAGCAGCAACTCGCAAACGCACTGGAAAAACGAAAGTCGCACCTTTGGAAATTCGGGTTTCCCGATCTGGTGCTCTCGTGGAGTGTTCTTGTGGGTTTTTGCAATGACACGTGGTCTTACACTGGTTGAGGCTAAGCCAGCATACGGGTACTGCAATGTAATTAGAAAACAAACAATCGAGGGTCTAGGTCGGGTTGAACACTTTTTAAGATCAGGATTTTGGGCCAGGGGCTGTAGTTGGCTTCGTTTTTGGTTGCTGATTGGAGTTCAGGGTTCAGGGTTCTTCTGGCCGAAACTGACCCTAAAGCTTATGTTGAGGTGCCCTTCCCTGCCATACTCGCCCCAGAGAAGCGGTTGAGAACCCCCACAAAAGCCCCTACCACGGCAAAGGTCCCAATGCTTAGGGATCGCGCTCCTTCGCGAAAACGTGGCAGGGGACATGCTTTATTGCCTCTTGGGTTGTTGGATGGGTATGCCCCGTGCGTACGTGCCAGGAGGCTCTACATTCCGGTGTTCGGAATGATGCCCCTCCCTTGGCCTATGCGCGTGCTCCCTTGTTTCCTCGTGTTTTGCAGCTCCGGGCACTGCATTTTGACTTGGTCCCTGGTGGCTGTAAAACACAGCGCTGTGTATTGGGGACCTCCCCAAACACCACAAAACTGAGGATGTTAAACATCGTCTTCAAAGGCGGGAAGCATTTGTATCTGTCATGCCTGTATCTCATCATGATGGCATGATGCTGGGGCCAGGCAAGCTTGGTTTCGGGGTCAGCTCCCCGATTGGTATCGCCGTCTCCCCCCTTGTGGTTCATGGTGGGTTTAGGGTTGAAGGACTCAGGGCTTTTTGGGGCTTTGGGCTTCCCCTCTCCCCCTGTCGTTAGTGGTGGACTTTAGGGTTCCGGATTGAGGGTTGAGGGTTGATGATCTGACACTGCTTGACGCCAGGACTCACCGACGGCCGTGACGTGTATGGAAGAGAGAGACGAACTGTGGCTGATAAACCCCTTAGCCAGAGGCCAGGGCTAGAGAAAAAAAAACGCGGGCCCAATACCTAGAGTCATTAGACAGCATAGAAACAAAACCAGTCCAGGATTTTCAGCCCCCAGATCCAGCCCACATCATACCAGAGGTTCATCGTGCCTTGCTGTAGATCTCCTCGCAGTCTTTGTTTTCCCTCCAGAAAGGGCCTACAGGGGCGATCGGCTTGCAACGGCTCAGTCGCTTCAACCCCTCGGCGCTGCCAGAAGACGCGTGCAAAAAGCGCGCAAATTTGAAAAACATTCCAATAGTTATCATCATCATTTTTTCTGACTATACTAAGAATAATAAAAATCATAGTCATAATCATAACCATACTCATAGTAATCATGACAACAATAATGAAACCTCCAAAAAGCGCGAATCCGCCGCACATGACTTGCCATGCCTTGCTTCATGACAAACGTCAGCTGACCTGCAGCAAGAAAGGGTCCGTGGGGGCAGAAACACGAGTGAGAGGGGCGACAGCTGTTCTTTTTTTGGGCTAGTGTCCTACAGACGGTGCGTGGAAAGGCGAAGCCGGCAACTTGTCAGAGGAGTGGGCAACTTGAACCCTAAGCCGCCCTAAACCCAGACCCTGCTACTTAATTGCTTAAGACCCCCAAAAAAACACAAGGACTCTTCCTTATAAGGGCAATATGGGAATTATTATTGTCTTATTCTTTTGGGGTTCTTAAGCAATGCAATTAGTGGCCTGAGATTCCTGCCTGGATCCATGCCAAGCCTCTCCGCCAAAAGCAACTTGATGTCCCAAACCTGTGCAGTAACTCTTGCGAGGGCTTGGGATGCTAGGCCGTTTTGACGTTTATTCGCGCTGCAGCTGCGGAAAAGGAAAAGAGATGAAACAGATCACTTGTTCATGAAGCAACCAAGTTACATGCGCTAGTCTCGCTGGACTTCGCAAGCCTTTTGTAAGATGCCTTCATCCCAAGCTCTCTATGAGCCTCCACATCGAGCCTGCCCTATTTGGCGTGCATCGTCTGAGTACATCTGAGTGCCTCTAAAGCTCGTTGAGACTGAAGTTGGGGATGCGCTTGTCCATGCAGTATCGAAGGTCAGTCCATATGCTTTTTCTGCCCGTCGTAGCCTGAAGCCCTCTCTCTCTTTATGAAAAACCAAAACCCACTCGACCATCGACAGCACTGGAGCTATGACAAAGCATCAGAGACCAGAATTAGTTGAGACTCGAAGAGCTCTGGGGGCCATGCTGTCGTGCACACCATTGCTGGCATCCGCAAGGACTGCAGCAGTGCAGAGACATTGAGTGATCTGACACGAGTCTGGCTGTGAAGACCCGAGCGCAATACCATGCTGCGCAATGTTCTCAAGGCTTTCAACGAGTCTGCATCATTCACGGGGCACAAGTTTGGATGAATGATGTCGGAACGCGATCGCTGACACCTCGTGAGATAACAGGGCTCCTCTTGCATGGCTTCTGCTTCGAATTTCCGGGACAGTATCTGGCTGACCTGCTTGGCATCGTCCTTCATGTGTTACTAAGTCTCTAACAGGGTCATTCATCGACATTGCTGCTTACGTGGTAGATGAGACAGAGCCCTCTTCAACACGCTTCCCCTGTGGGAGCCTTTTTCAAAACCAAGAGGCGAAGGTCTGTACATCGCGAACCTACTAATTGCTTAAGAACCCAGCAAAAATAAAATGACTCTTCCGTATTAAGGTTAATATAGGGAGAATTACTTCTTATTCTTTTTGGGTTCTTAAGCAAATAGTAACCCCTAATCTCAAAACCCTAAACAGTCCCTGCAGTCCCTGGCCAAGGCCTCGCCCGTGCTTTGGAGCTTGAGCTCGATCTCTCGGGACGTCTTGCTCATCTCCGCCTCTGCCTGGCTGCTTTTTCGACCCCCCAAGCCGCCCAGCGATCAGACATGATCAGATATATGTTATTGGGAGCTGGTACGTGGGTGATGGTGGTGTCAAACTAGCTTTTCCTCGGAGCCATAATAAGGTGTCAATGCCCTAACAGGACCGCCTCGAAGAACAACTAAGACATGTCAGCAACAAGACAATGCGAGGTGCATTGCCCTGCATATCCAAGACATCCTGCATTCACAATAGCAAGCCGCGCATAACAATGGGTTTAGGGTTTAGGGTTTAGGGTTTAAACCCTAAACCTACGAACATATGTATGAGGATGGACAAGATGGAGAGGTCATTCTCTTAGAGCAAACTAGAAATCACCATGAAGTTGAGCGCGCTCAGATTTTGTGTCTGACCAGTGACAGGCGCTGTGCCCAAAAGCCAGCGGTCCAGCAGTCCTCCTCTCTACCTTGCTAGCATCGTTGCTAGCATCTAGCGGCACGTTGTCTCGCCAGTCTGAAAATTGTAGCGACAACAAGTGAGCATGAGTGACACGCCTTCCGTGCGTGAGCACTTGAGGGGCCCCATATGCTTGCCGAAGGGGCACTCTGCACCCATTCCGTCGACGGAGACTTGCGCCACAGCCCCCACAGAGATACCGATGCTGCAGCCACCCGTCCCACAGCAGAAGCTGCCACCGACACCAACCCCAGCTCGTGCACCTCCTGAGCCGGGTCCGACGGTGACCCCGAAGCCGATGCACAGGCTGGCAGATGGTTTCCGCTCGTCCTAGGCAGTTCAGAAGGAGAAGTCATCTGCTCTGCAGAAATTGCCAACCAAGGACAGCTACTTGTGGCCGAACCAAGTGCTGGCAACCCTGCATCTGCACACTTTCTACACACTTTCTAGGGCAACTGCGGCTGCAGCTCGCATAAATTTATCACAACATATATATATGTATATGTATATGTATACATACATATATATATGGATATTATGCATATATCGCTATAGTATCGTTAAGAGTTCCAAGGTTTCATAGCCTAGACCCGACACCCTAAAGCCTAAACCCTAGCCCTAAACCCTAGAAGCGTTAAAGCGACAAAGAACTCTTGAAGATATCTGTCATGCATACATATCAGTACATACTGGCTCGCTCTCCCATCGGCCCGTGTCCTTGATAAGGGCCTTGAGGTCCTCCCCGCTGCCAGCAGACAAGCCAAAGCCACCGCCCGCGTTGGTCCCGAAGGATTTTCCGTACCCGATAGATGAGTAGCGGCTTGTGGCGCCGAAGCACTCGAAGACCGATGCGATGAAGTCTGCCACCGCCTGGGCATGCCATGGCAATATCAGCCGATACCCCAACAACCTTAAACTTCATGAAGTCACAGGCAGCATGCCTTGCACCTTTTCTTCTCAGCCGTTTTGGCATCCCGCTTTACTTAGGCGAACTTCCTGCTGAAAGAGACCCTCTAAATCCCAAGTCTGGCCTTCACCACGGCCTCGACCACACTGACCACTGCTTTGACCACTGAGTTCCACCAACTGCGGCGGCGTCGCCTTCTCCTTCGGCTGCGTCGGCGTCGCCTTCGATGCCTCCTCCGACCCCAACCGCTCCTCTCACCTTTGGTGGCCTCGTCGGTTTCGAGCAATGCCAGCTGAGGATCATGCTCCTCGCCGGGTTCTCGAGCTTCCTTCGCCACCAGGGCCCCCTCAGCCTCCTCATCCTCGGAGTCCTCGGAATCTGCGTCCTCGGCCTCCCAGTCCTCCACCTCTCCATCGTGGCCGCCGTGCTCGTCATCTTCATCTTCTTCCTGCTCTGACTCCTCCAGCAGTGAGAGCCCTGGATCCTCAGAGTGCCCAGGGTTTCGCCCCCTCAACTCGCCCACGTGTGCATGCGACTTCTGTGGAAGGGAGGCCCAAGCATAAGCAGGGTCCAGCGACACTTTGGGGCTCAGGAGGAATGCAGACGAGCAACATCTCAACATCTCTACATTCAAAACGCTTCCAACACACTTCGAAAGGCCTTATAACTGTTAAAAGCTCGAAACCTCTCGATCGCATAACTGTTTGAAGCTCCGAAAATCCGCTCAGCCAAGGCGCCACTTCTTTGCCGGTCTCGTTGCCGTGACTCTCTTTCCAGGCCGCATAGAACTTGGCGAACTCGACCTGGTCCACAAGTCGGAGAGCCTTCGTCTTGTTGTTCATCGCAACGGTCATTGGGAGGAGATGGTCCCGCACGGCTTCGCGAGTGACATGGCCGTACCGGCGGAAGGCTTCCTCTGATTTGGCCTGCGTACCGCTCCTGTACACCCTGTCTGCGAAGGATGCCCCATGCTCCTGTGTGAACCGGGCCATAGCGAGGTGCAGTTTCTGCCGGCCTCGGATATGAGAATGCAGGTGCGACACGGAAGCCTCTGACATCAACGCCATGGTGTGGCTATGCGATGCCAAGTAGATGTCCAGGAAGTTGGAATGGTCGCAACCAAGCAAATGGCAAACAGGGTGCCAGGCTTTCTCAAAACGCTGGATTGTGCGATCCAGTGAAGAGTTTGCACCATGCTCGGCCAGGATTTGGTGTGTGGAGCGTGCTGCATTGTGCATGGCCGTGGACAAAGCGAACGTCTGCGACACACTGCCTTGGAGAAGAGCAGGATGGTCATGAGAATGGTCGTTCTCGTCACAGACGAAATCTGCTGGCAAATCGAAGTCTGGGCCAGAGATCTCTGTCGAATCCTCTGATGCCAGACCATACTTGATCGCTTCCCAGATGATCGGGAAACGTGTCACCTGCTCCAGAATCGAGGCATATGCTTCTTGCGACATGAATGCGGGCACATCACGCTGGACGAGGCATACAGCAATGTCAATGCACTCCGCAATGTACCGCTCCGCATTCCACGGGCAGTACAGCGAAGCGTTCTCACCGATGACCTCGTGCAGCACGCTGTAGAAGCCCTTCACCTTGTCATAAAGCATCAACTTATCAGCGTGTGGATCCACGCCAAAGCGGTGGGTACTGTTCGGGGACTGCGGCCTGTCCCTGGAATTGATCTGCCCGGAAAACGTGGACAGATTCATCATGGTCATCGTCAAAGCCAGGGACAGATCTGCATGAGGTCCATACTGGCGCTCGAGGTTGTCATCTGGTATATCATCCACCCATTCCTGGTCATCCGTGATATTCGTGAGACTCGTAGGTTCCGTGCTGAACTTGTAGGTAGAAACCATGAGACAGGCCAGGCTGCAAAACAGCCAAGCCATGAGTTGCTTCATTTCTTCGGCCGGTGTCCGGGCGTCAAGGATGGGAAACCCGAAGCTGCCAAAGTCGATAGCGGCGATAGCCGCTCAAAACTGTCGAAAGGGACAGCGGGGCGAAGGCTGCAGAAGACGGCGCAGCCTCAGAAGAACTAAGACCGGTGTAGCAAAGCTCGGCTAAAGCTCCTGAGCCTGGCTGCAGCGGGGGCGCAAATCCTTTGTTATCAACCCTATCATTATTACTAGTAGTATTATTACTATGACTATGATTACTATTATTACCATTATTACTATTATTGCTATTATTACTCTTCGTATTATTACTATGACCATGATTACTATTATTACTTCCAAGAAGTTCCCTGCATGGCCAGGCCTTGCTCTCTTTTGCGACGATGGACATCTTGGATGGATCGCGGTGTTTGTCCGGGTCGTACCTCTGAAACCCCGAAGTGAAAAGACGGTCATGAGAACTGCATTTTTGCAACTTTCTGTGCAGGGATTCTCGAACACATCCCGACATCGCATCCCGCGCACATGCCCATCGAGATCGGAGGGCGTGCCGGCATGGCTGTCTCCTTCAAGGCCGCTTTTGTGTGAATATGACATCTTCACCCCCCGCCATGTCTGCACTTGCCCCAGCAGCCGCTGCTGCGCAGAGGACATGGTGGGCTATGGCATTCTCTTCTCCTCTCGCCTCTCGCCTCTCCCCTCTCGCCTCTCCTCTCCTCTCGCCTCTCCTCTCTTCTTTTCTTCTGCTGCTTCTACTTCTTCTCCTTCTCCATGCTCCTGCTCTGGTTCCTTCTCCACGCCTTGGGCCTCCACTTCCGCTCGCTCTCGCCCTCTCTGCTTATTCTTCTTGTCCTTCTTCTTCAAGGCTTCGGGGACACGCCCTCCCCAGACCTTTCTTTTTCGCTCACTCTGTGTCTCTCTCTGTCTCTCTTCTCTATATCTCTCTCCTCTCCTACTTCTTCTTTTTCTTTTTCTTCTGCGAGGGTTGCTGGATTCGCCCGGTGTCCCTGTCTCCTGGGCCTGGTACCTGGAGTCGACTGGTCTCAGAGAATCCCGCAGTGAGTCCCCGCCGAGTATCCCAGAAGTGTCCACCCTCAGAGAATTCCGCGGAGAGTCGCGCGGCAGAAGGCTGCGTCGAAGTACCCGTGATTACGTGTTTGAAAACGGCAGGATGGCCTCCACATCAGGTAGCTGAAGGGCTGGGATGATCGAAGTAAGTTTAGTTTGTTACACCGGCAGATGTGCGCGAGTACAGGTGTCGTCGGGCAGTACCTGAAGTGAATAATGACTTCTGGAGACTGTGCAAGCTGCTGAGCTACAGTAGCAGGGAGCGGTTCCCGACTAATTGCGAGGGGGGGGCACAAGTTCCCAGCACAGTCCTGCCGTGCTGCGGCCGCAGGATTGAGGCCAGCAGGTGAGAAGGAAGACTCCAGGATCAGTCTGCGCTGCTTTTTTTCTCAGAAGTCTGGCGAGTGGGCTGCGGAGTGGGCTGGCGAAGAGTGTGCGAGTGAATCTATCATGAGGCTGGTGTAGCAGTGTAACCAAGGGATACTGAGTGGGTGGTTGCAAGTGGAAAAATATGTGGCTCATCTGCTGCTAACAGCCTGTCGAGCAGAACAAGAATTCGACAGGTGCTCCGACCCCATGACAAAGGCACAGACATGCTCACAGCCGTCCTTGACGGATGAAACATATTCTGTACTGTTCTGGCAGTTTGAAGCTTCCGGTAGGTTCACAGCCTCATGGGCAACCGACCTGACTTTTTGCCGAGCCTCAGTCAGCTGGCAAATTCTACTGGGCTGATCAGCGCTTCGGGGCGTGGTGTGGGGGGCTTCCGGCTCAAGAACAAGACGATCCTGCTTTCTCTGTATCGTTGTGTTTCCATCGCTGGAATTCTCAGGGGAGCTCTGATCGGCCCTGGTAATCGATTGAGGCCCTGGAACTAAGGGGCCGGAACAGCCAAAGACCTCTTCGTTGGAAGCCGAAACTTCTCAGAGCCGTTGACTCTTTGTACAGGCTCGACTTTGGATCCGCCACGCACATGGATCTAGGGTGCTACCTTCAAGTTGCAGTTGCAGCTTATGACCTCTTCTCCTGCTGTGCCGCAAAGATCCCCTGCTCAGAGGTCGCTAGAAGCCGCTCCTGCAATCCATTTTCAGCACCCTCACAGCGGCCATGAAGCTACGAAAGCTGGACTGATGGAACGGGCAGTTGGTGGCAGACAGAGCATGTTCGCTTGCAGCATCTGGGAGGCATAGCCACTTGCACTGAGCCGGCCACCAGAACGCCCGACCTGGAACTGAAGAGAGCTTCAGTGACTTAAGAGCGCGAAATCGTCGTGTGCGCACTGACCATCTCACGTGCCTTGAAGCTACGCTGCCGACGCTACCCACGGAGTACCCCTGTTGCACATGCGACGCGGACCCGGAACAGCCAACTGAACAAAAGCGGGAACGACATGGCCTCGAGATACCTCGAGCGCGTAATTGTGAGTTCAACACCGGGACAAGCTATCATGCAGAAACATTTCAGGACATCGCTTTGCTGAACATCTACAGACGAAGACATGACGCAGGACCTCGACAAATCAGAGCGGTGCCTGCACAGGATGGCAATCTGCGATGCTACTGCGCACTCATTGTCATCAAGCAGCCTTTCTTCTGCGCACAACGCGATCAGCATCCACGCAACAGCTGTGTGAATGGCCAATAGTCATGGCCAATCTCAAGAATCTCGAAGCTGTGCCCCCGCACACAGTCTCTGGCGGCAGGTCAGCAAACACTTGCGGGGCATGGCTCCTTAGAAGGCAGGGACAGTTTCTGAGAGTGTGCTGGGCTCACAGAAGTTGCGTAGTCAATGCGCGCTCCGCCTGACTGAGACTGCATCAAGCATCCTGAAACCCTGAGCCAGCAAAGGCATCCTCGCAGCTGAGGCTCAAGAGCACAAACGTCGACGCCTCGCGCAGTGACGAGACATCCACGCCTGGCAAGAACGGGGAAACAGCAGCGACGGTACTTGTTGTCAACTTGAGCAGGCAAAGTCTCTGAGAAAGGCAGGTAAGCAGACGCAGCAGACATGTTCGGCAGCCTTCGCCACTGGTACCCGCGCTGATGGAGAAGACTTCCTTCGGCTTGGGAGGAGCTTCGAAAGCTTATGTACGTAGCTGATGCTGCAACAATGGCGTGTTCTGCCTTGACCGGCATGTGCTCCCATTTGAAGGAGCCACCGCCGCAACGCATTCATGGCAGATTTGACAGCACGGTAGATCAGAGGCCGCTGTCAGATCTCACCGAGCGCCAGCCCAAGGAAAACATCTGCTGGCGAGCGTCGAGAGCTAAACTTGTTGGGCTGGAAGGCAGCAGAGGGAAGAGTGCCTGAGCCAACAGACCAAAAGAACTCGGATGCTTGGGGTCGAAGCTGATCGGAGATGGTTTGCTCAAGGCGCAACCCATGAATGTGGCCGTGCCTACAGCTTGTCCTGGTGTCAGGAAGTCCAGGGCCCCGGCAGCTTGTGCCAAGTCCAGAAGTGCCTTGGGCAACTTGTAGATGGCAGCAGCGCGAAAGAGCTCCACCTTGGACACTGGCGACTTGCAGGACTTTGCAGGCGCAGCGTCAAGAGAGTTGCGTGTCTTGCTCTTTGTGGTCACCGGCGTCGTTCCGTCATTAAGTTAACAAGCCACGAAGCTGTAAGAGGTTGCTTAGTACGCCTGTTGGTCCAGCCATGTTTCTCTTGCTCAGGGAAGTTCAGCTTCAGACACTATCCCAAGTCAGGAACAATCCAGCTTGGCAGAACCCCTAAACCCTGACCCCTAAGCCTAAACCTTAATGAACAGGCTGAGGCCAACACCTCCTTCTGAGGGTGTGCAAATTAACGGCACATCACATCACATGCCACGACAACTACATCCCGCAACGTCAAAGCCTCAACAAACTGGTGGGGGGGGGGGGGGGGGGGAAAGGCTAAAGAGGACAGGCTGCAACGACGACAGCACAGAGACACGAGGAGCTGAAAGTTGAAAGTATGAAATGGCCTACAGATCCACATTCCTCTACTCTTGCCTTTCAGGGTCTGGCCCTTACTTCTGGGCTGCCGCACCAGCTTGGCAGGATCTTTGGCAAAGGGGCAGTGCCTTGAAACTCTTGAGATTGATGACTCGACTGTGCCGAGGCCCTGCTGTTAGGCTCTCTGTTACCCAACGACTCTCGAGATGCGAGGGCAAAAACGTTGTTGAACTGTCAGGACTTCTCACAACGCGCTTTGAGGAAGCAGCTTGATTCTTAAGGCCTGCACACCACACCAGTGTAGAAGAACTGGAGCACACTTCTGGCCGGCAGTGTATGATCAAAGGCAAAGCAGGTCAACAGATCAAAGTTCACACGCAGCCCAAGTATGAACCGAACGGACCCAACGCACTATGACCTGAATATATATACATATATATATATATGCATATATATATATATATACTGGAACTGAAGCTTGTGTGTTGCCGGGTACAAGTTCTAACACCAATGGACGAGGGCAGCTCGCGCTCTCAAATAAAGGAACCTTGACTCGGCAGTACTACACAGCCAATGTACTCGGGGGCTCCCTTTGGTCTCCCTTATCTACTCTTTGCTTACAGAAAGGACCCTCCAAAAACCTAAAGAATAATAATCCCTATATTGTCCGAAAAAGGAAGAGCGTTTTTTTGTACTTGGGTGCCTCTTAAGCAAAAAATTGTATTCAGTATTTCTCCGGGTCTTTGAAAGGAACGGTCACTTCCTTGATTTGGATGCGATTCGCCAAAACCTGTGCAGCATCCTTTGGTTTAGGGTTTAGGATTTTGGGGGGCCTTGCAGTATGTAGGCTTGAGGTGCACATTTGGGGTACCGTACGGGGGGTCTTATATCCCTTATTTTCATAAACCCAGTAGTGTTTGCACTCTGCACCCTACGAGCCCTAAACCTAAACCCTAAACCCTAAACCGGTGTTTGCTTACACAAGAACCTTTTCATGACATTTTCCGAAGGATGCCTCCACACATCTTTGGAGATCCGGCGGTCCACCTTGAAGATGGACGCTGTGATGCCTTCCTGGGTCAGGGTTTTGGGTGTTGGGTTTAAAGTTTAGGGTTTAGGGTTTAGGGTTTAGGGTTTAGGGTTTAGAAAGCAGCAACCTCTCAGTTGGACCGTCAGCAGTGCAAGCAAGTGCAGGTGCAAGACGGTCGACTGCTAGCCAGGGACTCCCCGCCTTCTTGTGTTACAACATTCTTACCACCATTCTAGTCACAGTATGCTGACTGTCTCAGTGTTGCTATTCTGAGTATGGTTACTATATGATTACTATATTACTATACAATTTACTGAGATCATAAAGCTTTTGCTGCACAAGGTCGTTGCTTTGGGCTACGGAACGCTGCCTGCGGCAACTCCACCAAGGGTAGGCTCTCCAGCTCCTGGCACAAGTTTCAGGCATGCGGGAGCGGAGCGGGGGAACCCCAGGACTACCCAGAGAGGCTCGTTGAATCCCACTGGCTAGGTGCACATTATATATATAGTACTATATACATATTATAATATCATATAATATAATATAATACAATATAATATAACATAACATAATATAATATGATATCATATAATATATAGTCAACTACCAGAATTATTTCGAATTCATCCCGCCTTCAGAAGAACAGGACTCTGTGCCCCAACGACCACACGGTGGGCAAGGAACCTTGCCACCGGCTCTGCCACTTTTTTCAAAATCGAGCATCCCTTCATCTTCAGGTAGCCACGTTCTGTACCCTAAACCCTAAACCCTAAACGCTAAACCCTAAACCCCAAACCCCAAACCCCAAACCCCACACCCTAAACCCTAAACCCTAAACATCCCTAAAGCCTAAACCCTAAACCCTTAACCCTAAACCCTACACCCTAAGCCCAAGCTTTGAAGCAGAACCCGGCTCAGCTTGCCACCGGCTGTGGGTATCCGGGCCCGCCGTGACGTCGAAGGCCAGGTCCGCAAAGGGCACACGCCCTCCCACATCTTGCACGTAAGGCTTTAGGGTTTAGGGATTAGGATTCAGGGTTCAGGGTTTAGGGTTTAGGGTTTAGGGTTTAGGGTTAGGGTTTTTGGGTTTTGGGTTTAGGGCTTATACCAAGAGGGGTTTCAGGATGCCAAGGGCTTGCAGAGGGTAGGGTTTAGGGCTAGGGTTTAGGGTTTAAGAGGTGCCTGGCAACTTGAGATCCCTTGAGTCAAGAGTCTCACGCTGTTTAAGCGACTGAACTAGGATGGCCCTTAAAACCTTCTGAAAGATGTTCCTGAGTATGACCCTCTTAAACCCAATAAGGCAACATACAAAATGTCCCGGAAGGGCCTACCTAGTTAAGAAGTTTCTGTTCCTTTTTGTGAGATGTGCCCTCCACAAGACACACGACAACTCTCGACGTGGGGGGGCAGGGCCTGCGGCATCCGGACCTGGGACGCGCGCTTTTGGAGGTTTGGGGTTTAGGGTTTAGGGTTTAGGCTTTAGGGTTTAGGGTTTCGAAGAGCAAGCCCAGTCATGCACTTAATCCACTGCGGGCCATCCGACGTACCTCTCAAAAGAGGAAAGAGCTCCCCTCAGCCAGAAACATGTAGACACTTTTTGATGTCCTCACGGGCAACAGCATCCTTGCTCTCGAGAGGCACTTGAAATTTGAAACATACTGGGCTACTCAGGGCTACTCTCTTGCAAACACCTGCATGATCTGTTGTTGTGTGCTTGCACCGAGCGTCGCCAGAGAGCTTGCACATTGGCTTTCATTCAGATGTCAAACGTTCAAGGCAGCTGGGCCGTACTTCCCCCCACCACCAAAGAAGGCTGCTTTCCCCTCATCCGGCGACGGACCGGGGCCGATGGGGCCGCCATTAATTTCTGCAACTCCTCAGCACTCATGATGACCTCCGAAGCCTGCCTCTTCCGCAGATCCTTGGGTCTCCAGACCAACTCGCGATACCTGCGACCATCGCCACCTGGTCTCGTCCGGATGGCTTCTTCCCGGGGTTGCAGCGCGCCGACCGACAGCCTCTTCTCCCACTGCTCCAAGGCCTCCCCGGATAGGCTTTGCTCTGGCCACAGGGGGCCACCTCTCCATCTCGGAATCAGCTCTTCATCAGGCAGAAGGCTCCGATCCTGACTCACATATCCCATTTTCTTCCAGAAGCTTTCAGCTTGTTGGGTTGGCGCGGGGTAAGAAACAATGACATCAACACCTTCCTGGCGTAAAAGCTCCTCTACAGCCGTAACCAACTTGCTGCCGTGCCCACATCTTCGCTTCGCGAACTTCGCATAAGGATTCATTCTGACAGTCATTGCTGCCAGCACCAACTCCTTCCTATCCTTGGCCTTTAGAATGTTCTTCGGCACCTGTCCTTTCTCGCACAGGATGAAGGTGCGGCACTGCCCATGGCTCGCAATCACGCGAGTCCGCACCTGACTCGCCTCTGACCTAAAGTGGTCTTTGCAAAGTGGCACTCATAAGCTGCCCATCTGTGCGCATCCTTGCTGGCCTCCAGCACGCAGCAGGTCTCAGTTGCGCGCGCCGCTTTGCGGGGGCTCCGGCTTCGGTCGCGGCTGCGACATTGCATAGCAGCAGATGATGAGTGTGTCTAGGAAGGAAGTCGGCAGAAATAATTATGTTCCACAATCTACATTCCGCTTAGGTCCACCGGCCGGCAGAGAGAAAGCATACGACTCACACAAACTCTGGAGCTGCTTCCTTTGCAGCTTCTGGTGCTTCAGGGTTTCATGGGGAGCTGCACAAAATCATGCACTTAAACCACTACAGTCACTACAGGCCATCCTACGTACCCCTCAAAGAAGAAAGAGCTCCCCTCAGCCAGAAACATGTAGACACTTTTTGATGTCCTCACGGGCAACAGCATCCTTGCTCTCGAGAGGCACTTGAAATTTGAAACATACTGGGCTACTCAGGGCTACTCTCTTGCAAACACCTGCATGATCTGTTGTTGTGCGCTTGCACCGAGCGTCGCCAGAGAGCTTGCACATTGGCTTTCATTCAGATGTCAAACGTTCAAGGCAGCTGGGCCGTACTTCCCCCCACCACCAAAGAAGGCTGCTTTCCCCTCATCCGGCGACGGACCGGGGCCGATGGGGCCGCCATTAATTTCTGCAACTCCTCAGCACTCATGATGACCTCCGAAGCCTGCCTCTTCCGCAGATCCTTGGGTCTCCAGACCAACTCGCGATACCTGCGACCATCGCCACCTGGTCTCGTCCGGATGGCTTCTTCCCGGGGCTGCAGCGCGCCGACCGACAGCCTCTTCTCCCACTGCTCCAAGGCCTCCCCGGATAGGCTTTGCTCTGGCCACAGGGGGCCACCTCTCCATCTCGGAATCAGCTCTTCATCAGGCAGAAGGCTCGGATCCTGACTCACATATCCCATTTTCTTCCAGAAGCTTTCAGCTTGTTGGGTTGGCGCGGGGTAAGAAACAATGACATCAACACCTTCCTGGCGTAAAAGCTCCTCTACAGCCGTAACCAACTTACTGCCGTGGCCTTGGCGCTCCTCCCAGGCACTCATGTGCAGGACCTGCGCCCACATCTTCGCGAACTTCGCATAAGGATTCATTCTGACAGTCATTGCTGCCAGCACCAACTCCTTCCTATCCTTGGCCTTTAGAATGTTCTTCGGCACCTGTCCTTTCTCGCACAGGATGAAGGTGCGGCACTGCCCATGGCTCGCAATCACGCGAGTCCGCACCTGACTCGCCTCTGACCTAAAAGTGGTCTTTGCAAAGTGGCACTCATAAGCTGCCCATCTGTGCGCATCCTTGCTGGCCTCCAGCACGCAGCAGGTCTCAGTTGCGCGCGCCGCTTTGCGGGGGCTCCGGCTTCGGTCGCGGCTGCGACATTGCATAGCAGCAGATGATGAGTGTGTCTAGGAAGGAAGTCGGCAGAAATAATTATGTTCCACAATCTACATTCCGCTTAGGTCCACCGGCCGGCAGAGAGAAAGCATGCGACTCACACAAACTCTGGAGCTGCTTCCTTTGCAGCTTGTGGTGCTTCAGGGTGTCATGCGGAGCTGCACAAGTCATGCACTTAAACGACTACAGTCACTACAGGCCATCCTACGTACCCCTCAAAGAAGAAAGAGCTCCCCTCAGCCAGAAACATGCAGACACTTTTTGATGTCCTCACGGGCAACAGCATCCTTGCTCTCGAGAGGCGTGTACTTAGAACCATATTAGGGCACTTAAGGGGCTTTTAAGTACTGTTAGAATTGGGTAAAAAGTACCATGAACCTCCAAGTGTGGCTACCTTCAAAGGGGCGGACCCCTACAAGGTCCTACCAGTAAATTTTCGCGGCAGCCAGTGAATAGAGTGCCAGTTGCCTATGCCTTCTGGTATGTAGGATCCCCATATACTAAGGACCCCAAGAAGCCTAAACCCTAAACCCTAAACCCTAAACCCTAAACCCTAAACCCCCGCATAAGGCAGCAGCTTAGCATGGAAGCCACGGCAAAGTGCTCCGGGATCTTGGCAGGCTGCGGAAGTCCTTTGCAGCTTGCCACGTCGGTCTTGGGGTTGCAATGACACGTGGCTGATCTTCAGAACGAGCCAAACCCCCCAACAGGGTTTAGGGTTTAGGGTTTCGGGTTGAGGGTTTAGGGTTCATAGGGTTAAGGGTTAAGGGTTTAGGGTTTAGGGTTTAGGGTTTAGGGCTGAGCCCACTGTCGCTTTAACGTCGCCTGGCTGTCGCGGAGGCGGCAGGCTTTGCAGCAGCTGCCGCAGTGGAGGCTTGCCGTGGTCAGCCTACGGGTGTGGGCGAGATCACATGATCCGGCACTCAGCGGGCTTTTTTGTACCAGGACTCGGACTAAAGTCACGAAGGCTTAGGGTTGAAGACTGCAGGGTCTTAGGGCTTAGGGTGTAGAAATTAAACCTTTTAACCCCTAAACTGAGAAGTCTAGCTTTTGATTCTCAGCCTGGCGATGAGGAGCCTTGTGCTCCTCGAAGACAGCCAGTCTGTCCCTAGACTCCTCGGGGAAAAACCGGGAAACCCGAAACTTGCGTCTTGCTCCACGATGTGAAGTAGGGTTCATATTTCTTGTACCCCCAAAGGACACCCAATGTATACACTCACCAATATTGAAAAAAAGGAACCTTATATACACTCACCAGTAATAGAAATATAAACCCTGCTTCATATGGGCTGAAAGAGCTCGGGGTCAGAAATGCCGCAATCTCCTTGCAGTGCTGGACATCTCTAAAGCTATGTAACTCACAAAAGCCAAGAAGGCCATGGCGATGAAGACATGGAAAGCAGCGGCATAGCTTCCAGTTGCTGCTCGTAGCTTTCCTTCGAAGTCCCGCCCAGTTCATGGCCAAACCCTAAACCCTAAGATTGAAGTACACCCTAAACCCTGAACCCTTTCGTCGTCCCGAAGCAAGACCCTAAAGGATAAGCCTCAAGACCCCAACCCCGCCAACCCATATGGAATGATGCCTCTCGGGTTTAGGGCCGGGCCTTTTTGGGGTTCAGGATGTCTACTCGGAGGTTCATGGCACTTATTAGCCAAATAATAACACATCATTCATGATTGTACTTACAAACAACTGTACTTTAAACCATATTAGGGCACTTAAGGGGCTTATAAGTGGGTCATAAGTACAGTTGTAATTGGCCAGTAAGTACCATGAACCTCCAAGTAGATGAGGAGGACCTATAGGCCCAAGCTTCCGGTGATGAGCGTGCCGAAGAAGCCGCCGAGGACCTGGAAGAGCATGAGAAATGCCTGGAGCTTGCTGAACTCCGGCATCTTCCCGAACATCTTGGCGGGCTTGGACATCAGCACCGAGTAAGAGGCCCCGAAGCCCAGCCCGTAGATCACCGCGAAGACCAGGAGCTGCGAGTGGCTGGACGTTACCCTCAGGCCCCCGGATGGGAAGTCCAAAGGGAGCAGCGTGCCCAGCAGAAGCGTGGTGCAGCTCACTACACCGGTAAGGACCTGCCTCGAGTCCATCGCTGCGCCTGCTATGACTTTTCCAGCGCTGGAGGCCTGAAACACGATGGAGGTGTAGAAGCCGCAGAGCTGCACACTCATGCCGACGTCTGCCTGCAGGTACAGAACTAAGCTGTTGATCAAAGCCATGATGATGTACCTCGTTCTCACAGATCTGGGGAACAAAGATTGCACCTAACAATTACGACCACTTGACTAGTACCCTCATTATTGTATCATCATTTCAGCAAGAAGAACTGCGCTCTACTCGGGAAACTTGGGCACAGCTCGCAGAAAGAGAGCAAAGCAAGGTGCCACACCGCTCCAAGTCGAAGGCACCGCCAGAAGCTGAGTGGCATGTGCTCGTGGTCTCCACCTTGGCCGTCGCCTTTTGCAGGCTCTACTTAAGTGCCCTAATATTGTGATAAGTCTAGTCATGAGTGCAGATGAACCTCCAAGTAGGGGCACTCTAAGCTTCTATAGCCTCATTCACGGTAGGATTGCTTCAACTTGTTATAATCTTCAGTAGCAAAAGCAAGCTCAAATATGCCCCAGCGGCACTGCAAGCCTTGCAAGTGGCCCCGCTGCTCGCAAGATCTGCGGAGGAGGGGCCCATCGCGGAGGACGAAACAAGCCAAAGGGACAGCCAGCACCGCAGTCAAAAAAGGGCCTAGCAAGCAGGCAACTCGCCAGCCGTTCTGATGGATGAGAGCGCCTATGACTGGTGGGAAACAAACTCCAGCCATGCTAAATGCCGTCGCCATGATGGATATGGCGAGTGCTCTCTGCTCTTCAAACCACGATGTCAGGAAAACGGTGCCAGTGGCAATTGAGCTCAAGTCATAGCAAAGGCCATAGATGCCGTGAAGACACGCAAGGCACCATAATGTCGGTGCCACGGAATACAGGGCCGAGAAAAACATAAGTGAAATCGCGCCAGCCCGAAGGCAAGTTGAACAGCCCAGGCTGTCCACGGCGTATCCGCCAGGAATAGTAAACACACCTTTGACCAAATAAAAGATGGAGGGAAGCCAAGATATGTGATATTGGTCCGTGTGAAACCTTGGTGGTGATTCATGGCCCGAGAACTAGTACATGTTGTTTCTTGGACACATCAGGATGGAGAATGCGAGCGCATCAGTAGCAAATACTTTCCACAGCTACCCAAGCAACTCTTGCATGATCGTCGGAAGCATGACAGGCGGGATGTGGTATGTTACGCCACCCGTGACAAAGAAGAAAATCCAAATGGACACCAATTGGCTCCCATGCAAGGCAATCTCCGACTTCTGCAGCGATGCCGGCACACAGCAGCATTTGCGGTCTGCAGGGAAGCCATCGTCTGCAAGAGTCATTGCTCAGGTAGAGAACAGATAGTAGAACCTGGTTTTGCTTGGGATAGCTGCTTGCTACACTACTTCGCAGCATCCATGAGTGGACAGTGTGGTTGCAGAGCTTACGGCTTGATCAGGTTTTAAGATGCGCTGTACACTGTACAAGATACCCTGTGCAGTGTACACTATATACTGTATACTATGCACTATATGCGATAGACAAAAACTGTATAGTCATCGTACTATTCAAGAACATATACTACAGACTATAGACTCTGCACCATATACTGTATAGTATTTACTTGATACTACATATCATACAACAGTAGACTGTAACATGCTATAGTAGACTATAGCATACTTTTAGTCTGATATAGCTTTGTTCCTGTCAGCCCGGGCGGAGGATTAGTTTCCAAAGTGGTGTGGTTTACTGCTTGGTGCTTTGTCTTCACCTCCGGTCGGTAGTTTAGGGCTTAGGGTTTAGGGCTTAGGCTTAGGGCTTAGGGTTTAGGGTTTAGGGCTTTGGGCTTTGGGCTTTGGGTTTAGGGTTTGGGGTTTAGGGTTTAGGGTTTAGGGTTTAGGGTTTAGGGTTTAGGGCTCCGGGTCTTGGAGGTCATCGTTATTGTCACGAAATGATCTGTCACGGTCATTCTTTGTGAAAACCAGCTTGTTGTCGCAGCACTCAATTGGAAATTGCCAAGACAGTTCACCGTTGCACTTCGAGAAATCAACTATTTCCACCAAAACGAAATCAGCACTTACTCTGAAAAGGTACCTGTGTCGTTCTAAAAGGCCTTGCGCCTCCCGGCAATACATCGCACGTATCGCATGCAGCATGCACTATACCTCGTAAACACAAACCTAGCATAAGCAGCCATTGTCTCCCAAAAGACAGCAACGCCCTGCAACCTAAAAAACGCTAAGCCCTACATCTTAAACCCTAAACCCATAGGGTTTGGGCTAGGGGTTGGGCATACTAAGGTCCCTGTGCCAAGTACTCAATTGAAAGGCTCCGCGCTTGAATCCAACAATGGCATGTGCAACTCCCACCCACTGGTCCTATATAACCACAACCGCACTGCCTAAACCCTAAACCCTAAACCCTAAACCCTAAACCCTAAACCCTAAACCCTAAGCTCTTTGCTACAATATTCTGCCAGCTTAAGCTTCGAGCGCAAAGAAATGGAGACCACCGGCACACGAAAGTAATACTCTGAAAGCTGAAGCCGCATCCCCTGAAGCATTCTTCCGCATGCTGCCCTAAACCCTAAACCCTCAACCCTCAACCCTCAACCCTCAACCCTAAACCCTAAACCCTATCACCAACAGACTGGCCTCCTGGGCACAGATCAAAGCCTCCCATGCATCTGACACACGACTGGCGGCACCGAATTGCGGGAATTTTGTGTCAAAGTTGCCAGGAGGGGGGGGGGGGGGGGGCCTACAGTGGACTTTCAGACCATTTTGGCTCACGGTGCCGGGCCCGGAACGCAAAAACACTGTGCAGACTTGACTGCGCGTCGGAAGTCGGAGACAAGAAAAAAGACGGGGGTGTTTCGTGACATGCAACCTCAAGCTGGCAGGCCACACCTTCATCTCGGCCGGATATCTCAAGGCGACGTGCTTCAAGACCTTTGGGCTGCCATGTGCGTGTGGAATTTTTCCCCCCCCAGGGCACTAAAGCTGAGCATGCACTGAAAGATCAGCTTTCTCCATCTTGCGAGCCTGGGAAGTGCCTGGACGTCCTCCGATACCACCGCATAATCTAGGATATTATGGTATGTTATAGTATAGTATCGTCAACTATATTGGAATATACTATATGATCGTACTTTATTGTATTGTCCTAGACCACACATCCGCGGATTCTAACAAAGAACATGGCCCTGTTCACGCAGGACAGCCCAATTTCAAAGTCCCCTCAAAGTCCCCCCTGTGCGGTCAAATTGATAAGCTGGACAGCCTCTGACTCTGCGATTCGCGTGGACTATTGAGCCTATGCCCAGGACGCACGGAAGTCCAAGCTATGGATTTAGGGACAGGTCCGACAGATGCGATAAAACTCAGCAGATGTCTTGTTGCTTGTTCGGCAAAGATGACCGAAACAAGAAAAGATGAACAATAGCGCAGCAACATAATAGCATCACAGTATCATCGTATGGCAAGAGTATAGCAAAAAATGCTAATGTAGCACTATGACAATATACCGACTTCATAGCGGTACAGCCGCATAATATTACATTCTACTGTATAAGACAAGACAAAATCATCAGCTGCTCTGCGGCAAGCACCCAGAAGTTCAGCGATGCGGTAGCCAACGCCAGGAAACTTTGCCCATTCGCGTTTGCCTGCGCCAGGTTCTGAATGGTCAGCGCCCAGAAAACCAAGGACGACCCTAGTTTCGAGAACTACGTCGCGAGCATTGTAACAAATATGCCCCCATGAATGCCCTTTATCTGGGGTTTACTGTTCTGGGGCACGCGCCGGGGCACCTTAAACTCGACAAGGCAACACACTTGCACTGGAAAAAACAGCCTCGCGATTCCCATCACAACTGAGCATTGAACTCCCTTTTTCAACTTCGATAAGGAAGTGTCAGCGTTGAAACGAAGCCAAGCGATTCCAGTCAGTACAGTTTCTTTGAAACCCGCTGCAGGAGAATTGTGAACTAGGATGAACTAGGCGAAGGTTGTCGTGACTGTCACCTACAGCCATGTTGGCCGCAGCTGCCAAAGGCAGGACTCGTTGCGACTCTCCCTTGCACAAAATCCGCGCTTGTCATTGTCACATGCACTTGTGCGCAAACCAGGTTGCTTTGCGGCCATCCTGCTTGAGGACAATCACGTCGCCATCGGCATCGAAGCCCACGACGCTCGCCACCTCGCCACAAACGTATTTGACGCTATCCCCTGCACTCAACAGCCTCTCGGTGTGAGCGAGGTACCAAGAAGCCATCTTGCCATCACTCTTTTTGACCAAGAGGTCACCATCTGCATCAAAACCCTGAAGTTCTGCGACTTCGCCGCAGCTGTATCTGACTCGGTTGCCTTTGCTCAGTGTCTTCGAGCATTTTGGCCCATACCAGGTGGCCTTTCGGCCGCTTCGAGTCACGACCTCCAAGTCGCCATCTGCATCGATACCAACCACTGTACCCCACTCACCACCAGGATACAAGACGTTCTCACCCACGTTGAAAATGGCGAAATCGTGCACTGCGCACGTAGCTGCGGGTGGGGTGGCTGGCTTGTTGGCGGTCACTTCACTTCCATTGGTGGCCGCAACTTCGGTACTCGCTGTACCTTCCGCATAGACCTGTGGCGCACGGATCTTGAGAAGCCGTGGCAGGGTGCTCGCACCTCGGAGCCGGCGCCGAAGCCGCAGAAACGTAGAAGCCACAATCAGTAGCAGCGTGACCGCGAGGGTCCGTGCTACTCGCCGTCGATGCACCAACGCCAAGAGGTGCATAGCCACAGAAACTGCCATCGCTGCCGATACTTTAAACCTACTCTTCACACAGCGTGACGGGTTGTGCCGCACAGCTGCGCAGGGTTCACAGTACAGCACCTGCAGCAGATCCAGCCCTTGATTCTTGCGCAAGCAGAATATTGAATCACAAAGGAAAAGGATTCTAAGATAACATTGGCAGAGCCGGAGAATCGTATAAGAAGGTACCAAGACACCCAAGAAAACCAAGAACGGGATGCAAGTGTGCAGTCTGCCAGCTTTCAGGATCGTTTTGACTGGATTTTGGCCTGACACGGCCTAACTTCACCAAATGGGCGGGGCCTTGCCAAATAAAGCTGCCGGAACTGCTTCGGCCACTCGTCTGAAAAGACCAGCAGTCTCTGCTGTAAACGGCCTTGCCAAGGCGCTTTGGAGGACGATCCAGAAACAGGGACTTTTTGTATTCTCGTCGTATTCTTACACGATTTTATATTCTCACTATTTCAGTATTGCTTTGGTAAGTGACTACATTCTGTGCGACTCTGTGGGGCAGCACAGGGGCTCAACTCGTACAAAAGTAGCTAACGTGTCGCAGGGGAGCCTGCACTGGCAAAGGAGATGCAGAAGTGTGTCCCCCTTGCGAGGATGAACCTGCAAGGCTCATTTGCTCTCCAGTTCCGCCGACTTCTGCCATGCCCCTAACAAGCAAAAAGGCAACTAGCGATCGAGTCCGACTCGGCCAAATATGCCAAACAAGCCCCCTCGAACGAAATGAACATTTGGAAAGCTTCCTGATGGAATCAGCGAAACCCTATAAGCATCGGGTACTTCATCTAAGAATACTAATGGTAGAATACTTATGGTTCGGCGCAGTCAAAAAGATTCCTTCCAGGTGCGGACCACTTTGCCTCCGAAGGGTCGACTCCTCCCTGCCGCGCAGCTGCAAGGGCTCAACTACTATGGTTATCGCAAGGGTTTAGGGTTGGGGGTTTAGGGTTTAGGGTTTAGGCTTTAGGGTTTAGGGTCTTAGTCGGACGCTTTTGTTCGCGAAGATCACACACCATGTAGGACCTGACGTTTGACCTCATGCTCCTAATGTTCTTTGCAATGGGATGCTTGTTGACTCGTTGACTTTTGCACAAGCGAGCTCCCCTACTATCGTTTGCCTCTAAACTCGAGCTACTTCACATTCAGCAGATTGTAATTTAAACCCTAATCCCTAATCCCTAAACCCTAAACCCTAAACCCTAAACCCTAAACCCTAAACCCTAAGCCCGACCCAGGCTTCCTATGTTCTGCGTGCCGCACGGTTGACGCTGCGCCACTGCGCAACATGAGAGCTGCAACGGCATTTCTCCCGACGGCACGACGCTGTTGGGCAGCTTCCGCCTCGCTCCGATCACCGTGCTGCTTGGAGGTTCATGGTACTTATTAACCAATTATAACTGTACTTATAACCCACTTATAAGCCCCTTAAGAGCCCGGATATGGCTTTAAGTACAGTTAGAAGTACAGTTATAACTGGTTAATAAGTGCCCTGAACCTCCAAGTGGCGCCGCTAGGGACCATCTCGGCAGGTGGCCGCTCACAACTGCACCACATTCTCGGGGGCCACGGTCTGCCAGTTGGGTAAGGTTGGGTAAGGTTGGGTAAGGTTGGGCAAGGTTGGGTGAGGTTGGGTAAGGTCGGGTAAGGTTGGGTAAGGTTGGGTAAGGTTGGGCTGGGTAGAGTCGGGTAAGGTTGGGTAAGGATGGGTAAGTAGGATAAGGTTGGGTGCTGGCAGGATCTGGAATGTCGGTCAAGGCTGCAATGACTAAAGGGGGCTGCAGATCGTCTGTGGATACATTCTCGAGTACAGTTGTTGACTGTGATGGATGTTCTTTCTAACCCTCGCACAGTGCGTGGCCCAGACACAGATGCACAGCTGAATTTCAATCACCCTCAACCCTAAACCCTAAACCCCTAAACCCAAACCACTAAACAACCGTGAAGAGTCGAAGGCATCGATCCTCGAGGTGCTTGGATGGCAAGCGCACGAAGTACGCGCTCGATTCTTTGTCGAAGCCCTTTCGTGGGGGGTTGCTTGGGCACTGAGTGGCTTTTGCATTGAAAGATTGAAATTTCTACCAGACGTGCTTGAACATGGGAGACGGGATTGTGCGGTCTTTCGACAGCCAGATCTCTTTTGCTGCACTTGATCCATGGAACCCTCAATAAGGCTGCTATAGCTCTCCATGCCGCAATGCCTGTGCTTATTGCAGTCTGAGGGGAACTTTAGGTGTGAGCGCGGGGGTTGGCTTCTGAACAGCAGGTACCTTCAACCTTTCTTCCACACACTTTACAGACCCAACACATGTCAACAACCATCTATCCAGCCTCCACCGTGCACTTCTGGCCATTCAGGTCCGCCAAGAAGCCATCGAGGCCTGCAGGCATTCTTCCGCCGTTGACCACTGATGGCTTGGAATGGGGTTAGGGTTTAGGGTTAAGGGTTTGGGGTTTGGGGTTTAGGGTGTAGGGTTTAAGGTTTAGGGTTCAAGGTTTACCCTAAACCCTCAATACCGGAAAGGCCGAGCTCACGGAACTGCGGGACTGACGTGGGCGCCCGAAGGGCCGCGAGCCTTGCAGCTGGACCCGGCTGCCAGCCTGGGGCACAAGCAGGGTTTTGGGGGCTATTTATAGTACAGTTCTTAAGGGATCCTACGGGAATAATAGAGTAATTTTGGGGGCTATTTATAGTATAGTTATTCCGGGACCCTCAGGGAATAGTACAGTGGTTTTCGGGAATAATGTAGTGATTTTGGTGGCTTTTGTAGTGTAGTTCTTAAGGGACCCTATGTATCTTCATGAAACTATGATGATCATGAAGATAGCAACAATTTGACTGCTACTGCTGCTTCTGCTTCTGCTTTTGCTTCTACTCCATCACCACCCCCACCACCACCACGACTTCAACGACGACTACTACGACGACTCCAACTACTGCTACCACTATCACGTCTTGCACTTTTGTCTTGGATGTCTTTCTGGGTGGTGGGGGGTTGGGGGTCCTATGGGACATCTCTTTCTACGCGAGCTACACAGTGGAACAGAATGCAAGCGCAACAGCCTCTCACTCTAGCCCTACCGTTAAAATATACCCACCGTGACTCGTACTCCGGAACTATGGTAGTTTATCATAGTGAGGTCATGCAATATTCCTGTGGGTGGTTGTCACATAATGGGGAGCCCTAGGCCTAAATCATATTATTAGGTATAACCAATACGGCGCCCTAACTTAGGGTTGGATCATCAAGGGGGTTCAGAGCAGGTTAAAACAGGGAATGCCCCAAACATGAACTGAATCATGACAGGACAATAACAGTGACCTGGCTTGCTCTGAAAGTCATGGCTCTCCCGAAATTGTCCGGGAGTTTCTCATCGAATCAAACCATGAGCACCTCTTTCGCGGACGTCGCGGATTGAAACTTTCTTCCGCATGGAGATTCTTGCGCAGGACTGAAAGTCCAGCCTTGCCACACAATCTTGCTCCCCAAACCCCTACTACACACTCAGCAGCATCGGCTCCCAGTGGACGCTCTCCGGCGCCTTCTGCCACAGCCTGAAGGTCACCTCAGTCTGCTTCTGGAGGTCTGCTGAGTGTTCGATCCATAGGAGACTTCCAGCCTGGCGCACCTTCCCTGCCGACGGAGGCTCCAGGGAGTAGTCCAGCCCATGTGGGTAGTGGTGCTGGAGGCTAGCAAAAATCCTTACTGGCCCAACTCAGAGCCCAACAGCAAGCTTGAAGCCAGGTGTTTCTTGGCATTCACACAGCCTAAAAGCAACAAAGCTTACCTACTAACCACCTACTAAGGATCTCTGTGTGTGCTGAGATGGAGGGATCCGCAGCATACTCAAGACTGAAGTTCCCCGAGGCCATGTCAAAGTGCATGCTCTTGATCGCCCCTGCTACACGTCTGGCGAAAGTTCTTGCCAAGACTGGCGCTTCAGGGTTCTTGCCATCCTCCCTGGGGTGCATGTACCAGTAGGTCCAGGAGTGTAGATTGGAGTCCATGGAATCCATGGAGAAGTCCAGCCTATACTCCCCTCCCCTTAGAACCTTAATAACAAATATTTTTTTTTGTTTTAATATCCTCTTGGGTTTTAAAATATAAACAAAAACAAATAATTCCCAAGGGGGATATAGCAGCAACTTCTGCATCAACGGGTCGCTTGCATTGACGGCTCCAAACTCACTGAGGATAGCTGCCACCTTCAAGCGCTTGACGTCCGCTGCTCTGATGCCAAACTGCCAGCCGTTGAACTTTTCACAAACCTTTTCCTTCAGAGCAGAGGACGATGTGCCGGGCATGTCTGTCTGCACCCAGGGGCAGTAGATGTGATAACTCAGGGCCGTCTTGTGTCGGTACCCAGCCCCGCCCGGAGTGGTGTCTGCACCGTAGTGCGTAGTGTCAAAGATGTTGCCTCCAGTCGCGGGCTCGAAGAAGATGATGGTCTCGTTGTCCACCGCGCGAATCGCAGCGTGCAGCTTTTCATAGAAAGGCGCCAGAAGCACTTTGTCAGCACGGGAAGGTACCAGGAGAGTCGGATCTGCATAGACATCACCCAGCCAAGGCCTTGGTGGTAGTTCAGGGTGTGGGGTAAAACGGGGAAACAAAAAGTCCGCTACCCCTAAGATCAAAGCTTAAAACCCCCTATATAACCCCGTGTAACCATACAAAACCCTATGCAGCCCTATATAACCCTACTAACCCTAAACCCTAAATAGACCCCACAAAATAACGGGAGGGGATGAAGTATATCCCTAAACCCTAAACCCTAAACCCTAAACCCTAAACCCTAAACCCTAAACCCTAAACCCTAATCGCCAGCTAGAGGCTCATTGATCAGCTCGTAGGCTAGGACATACCTGGGCTTAGGGTTTAGGGTTCAGGGTTTAGGGCTTAGGGTTTAGGGGCTAAGGTTTGTAAGGGACTGAGTTTTAGGGTTTTAGGGTGTAAGGGTTCAGGGTTTATGGGGTTATATAGGGCTGTATGTGGGGTGTCATGGGGTTAAGCTTTATGTATATATTGCCAGGTACTGGTTGCCCCGGAATCTTCGAGCAACCTTGCGCCAGAAGTCGGCGAAGGCGTCAAGCCTCCCAGATGCATCTCATAAAGTATTTGGAACCCGTGGAAAATATAATTTCAGCTAGGTAGTAGGTATCGGTAGCAGAAATCCGAAACTATCGTCCAGGAACCTGGTGCATTGTTAGACAGAAGGTTTGGGGCCTTTTTCGCCTAGGGTTGAGTTGAACAGGCTAAGGTTTTAGGGTTGAAGGCTTCAGGGTTTGGGGATCAGGCCTCCCAGATGCATTGTTGTACAGGTTTTGGGCTGCATTGGAAAGGGCGCGAGTCATGTAGATCCCTGCCCAGCCAATCTTACCAGATTGCGCTTCATCACAGTTGCTGATCCGACCTAGGTTGCTCTTTGCAACTAGTATGCGCCTATAGCCTTCAGTGCATGTGATGTCGACAGGCGACAAACAACCCAAAAACTGACAATGTTATGAAGCTACAGTCAAGTTGGTTCAATCCAACAGTGCTAAAACAAAAATCAGCACATGCAAAGTTGCTGTCACCAAAACCCTAAACCCTTGTGATAGTTCAACCAAGCAACCAAAGGCACCAGAGTAGGGATCATCAGGGCCATACTTTGGCTCAGCCACAGGCTTGGGAAACGCCCATCGCCCATCTCTGTGGAAATCCTCCTAAGCTGTTTCAATAACCCTGGGAAGGATGTACACCTTCTTGGGTCAGCTAGAGTAAACTCCAGGGAATCTCCTTGAATAAGCCCACAAATACTCCCCTACATAACCACCGCTTAAGGAGTTTAGACGAAAGATCAAGAGCCAAGCATCTGAATCAGATGGCCACATGTGCCACTCCGGTAGTCCGTGCCCACAGTACTGTGCAGCCAAGAGGTCCTCACTGATTTGCTACCTTAGGGTTTAGGGTTTAGGGTTTAGGGTTTAGGGTTTAGGGTTTAGGGTTTAGGGTTTAGGCTTTAGGGTTTAGGGTTTAGGGTTTAGGGTTTAGGGTTTAGGGTTTAGGGTTTGTGATCTTCTAAGCCCTATATGGAACCCCTCTAGATGGGGGCTTCCGAAAATGGGGTGCACCCATTTGGGGGTTCACATAATAAGGATTCTACTATTTTGGGTTACAAAGGGTACCCCCTAAATTTTTTGGAAAATACCCAGATTGAGCCGGACTTCGTCAGGAGGTCCTGGTGCATGTCCAGGAACGAGAGAATGCCTCGGCTTCCCAGTGCGTTCACCTCACCAGGTTTTTGGGCTCCGGGCTGAGGGCTCGGGACGTAAGGTTTTAAGGTCTAGTTCAGGGCTCCGGATTCAGGGTTTTAAGGTCTAGGGGTTAGCACTTTTAGGGATTTTCGGGTTTTAGGGTGTAGTGTTGTAGGGGTTTGGGGTTTAGGGTTGCATCTCTGAAGATCTGCTGCAAAGCTGCCGACAAGCTGGAGAGGTAGAGAAGAGTGATATTGAAACACAGACGAGTTTAGTTTTGAGCTTCTCTAAAGGTTTCTGATTTCTGCGCAGCGTGTCCAGAAGGTCAAACTGAACAAAGCTCTCTTTCCTGCTAAAGATTCCGTGCCTGTGCTTCCACAAAGTCCAGGTAGGTCTCGTCGAAGTTGCCAGGCTTCGTCTCATACAAATCCCAACTCAAACCGACGCGCGCCACATTGAAACCTAGGTCCTTCATGACATCCATCTGCTTATCAGACAGCTCCTGCTCCTTGCGCGAGTTCTTGCCAACCACATTTATGCCGTGGAAGAGCACACTCCGCCCCGCGGAGTCTACAAAGCTCTGGGTGGCCGGGTCCACACGCACGCCGGATTCAGCTAAAGCTGGAATCAGCAGTACGAAAGCTGCATGGAATGAAGGAAACAACCCAGCAGCCCTCATGTGCGACAGCGCCCCGCTGGCGCTGCTTTGCTTTCTTGGTCTGATCGCTGGAATTCACCACAGTTACTGATGTGCTGTGGACTCGCTCTACCTCTAGTGCAGATGATGTTGGTCGGCTGAGATATGCATCCACATATATATATATATATGCCCAACAGCTCAATGGTAACCTGCCCAGCTACAAACTTGAGCGCGCTTCTTGCATGTGCCCTTCGACACAGCCACATCGCCACATGAAACCCTAAGCGGCGCAAGCACGAGACTCTAAATCTAACTCTAAATCAAACTAACACCTCTGCGGCCCAAATCCTAAACCCCAGAAACCAGTCCTTGCAAGTTGTATGTACAATCCCAAACATAGTCGCATGCACACTTACAAGAAAGCAACTTATGCACACCCAAAGAAAGCCCGAAAAAACCAGTGATAAAGAACTTATTTATGAATCCTTGAAACCCAAATAAATCCTAAACCCTACTACTACTACTACTACGACGACGACCACCACCACCACCATCACCACCATCACCACCACGACCACGACCACGACCACTGAGGTACAGTTGGTAAGTGATTATGCTTTTCCTCACTTCAAGGGCTGAAAGCCACACAATCGCATTATGCCTGCTTGCACTGTGGAATTCCGCTGATTTCTGTCCAAAACCCTGGGAGGTCTGGGGGGGGGTTAATAACGTGCACTCATACTGCGACTGCTCTGTCATGCACTCCTTCGGTTTCCGTGTTGGGCTTGCACTGCTGTAGTCTTGTTTCAGGTTCAGGGTCGCAGGCTTGTGCCTTTTCTGCGTTGGTCGAAACCGTCGTCGTACCCAAAGACACTTTAGATTCCAGTGTTGCTGGCTGCCTAGGGTGTGAAGAGGGTGGGAGCATGGCGGCGAAGAAGCAAGACTTGTCCCAAACACCGTGCCCACCGAAACGACCACCACCGCAACCACCACGACGACTGCTACCAATTGCGAAACTTGCTGATCATACTACTCATTACTACTACAAATAATGCAGACTTGCAATGCAAACTAATGGTAGCGAAGCCGACACAGCGCAAGCCCCACCAGATGCCTTCAGCGGCACAGAGAGAAGTGGTTTCCGCTTCGGTGCCTCCGCCATAGCACGGAGCAATTTCATTCCACCTCTCTCATTGCTAGTACGATTACGATTCCCATTTCTTTATGCAACAGTAGTCGTCTAGTAAGAATTTGAAAGAGAGATTAGATTGGATGTGCATATGTGCTAGAAAATATGGTCATATAAACTATGGTCAGGAACGGGATGATGGCCCGGTGGTACAGGGCGGTCATGGCAAACCATTTGTAGAGCTTAGGATGGCAGCAAGCGTGTGGCGAGTTTAGGGTTTAGGGTTTAGGGTTTAGGGTTCAGGGTTTAGGGTTTAGGGTTTAGGGTTCTGCTCTTGAGCTCCTGCGACCAGCAATTCTCCAACTGAACCTTCTAACCTTGCCTGCGATGGCTCCTCCTTCATAGGGCGGACCTGTTTGGAGAAGTCCTGCGAAACTGGCTACACATGCCGGGTTCAACATCATCCCAATCAGACACTTGATGATACTTGGCTGCACTTAGTAGGGTAGCTATGAATTAAACTGTTAGACGACCTTATTAAGAAACCCATTATACCCAAAAAGGCTAAGGATCTAAAGTTACAGTAAAGCACCACAGAGGATACGTCATGTGTGTACATGAATCGCCTCAGTACTGGTAGGCCATGAGCCCTAAACCTTAACCCTGAACCCTAAACCCTAAACCCTAAACCCTAAACCCCTAAAGCCCCTACCGCCCTGTGTCCTGGGAGGGCACTGGAATCCGTGGCTTGCATGGTGCCGGGAAGGCGTGGCTCGAGTCGGCCTGCTCCCAGAGCATCTGGTGAGTTCTCAAGATTGCGGTTTAGGGTTTAGGGTTTAGGGTTTAGGGTTTAGGGTTTAGGGTTTAGGGTTTAGGGTTTAGGGTTTAGGGTTTGGGGTTTAGGGTTTAGGGTTTAGGGTTTAGGGTTTAGGGTTTAGGGTTTAGGGTTTAGGGATTTCCGTGGTTACTCTCCTATAAAAAGCCAGGGACATAGTTATAGGGGGACCAAAAGACCCGACTGTTGTGTGACTTTACAACAAAGCATCAGAGCCATCTGCTGGACCTGGATCCGCATCGGGGCCATGCCCCACCCCAACCCAGGGAGGGTTTAGGGTTAGAGGGGTTTAGGGTGTAATTAGGGTTTAGGTTTTGACAGCGTAGGGGTTGCCCCAACCCAGGGAGGGGTTCCTTGAAGGTTGAGGGCTCAGGGTTTAAACTAGGCTTAGGCCGCTTGAGAGGGCTGCGAGGTGCTTCCTAAAACGCGGCGCGGGCGCAGAGGGTCTGGTGAAACTGAGGGCTGTGCAGCCTGTACCCGTGAATTGCTCCTCGAACTGAGCGGTAGTCGCTGCCACGGTTGTTCCTGCTCCATCTAGGCCTTCCTTGCCGGGTCACAGATCGACATTGCCCTTCGCATGGTGGAGCTGCAACTATGCGGCTGTCTTGCTGTTGGTGCTGTTTGTTGCGCTGAAGTCCACCTGACAGGCTGTAAACAGCTGCGACCTGTGAGTGGCAGTCCCTAACCTTTCGTCTGCTGCGTTTTGTGGCAGTCCCTAACCTTTCGTCTGTTGCATTTTGCCGTCGGTGGGAGCAGTGGCGTGCATCCGTGTGCCACCTTCGCGACCCCCATGGCCAAACGCGCAAAGCATCTACAAATGCTCCTGACGATGCCTCGCAGACTTATGTCAAACGTCTCGGAAATGTGACGGAGCCGTTTAATTAACCGACGTCTTTGGTATCCGTGTCTTAGAAATCCGAGTACGGGCATCATCCTGGACCTCCTTCCACGTATTCACCAGGGGATACCAGGGGATGCCAGGCGACAGGATTACAACGAACTCCCGATAAGGCGCCTTCTGCGCAGCGTCGGGCACCTGCTGCCCCGGCTTGCAGTCGACCTGCCCAGCTCCAGCGCGCTGGGAGGCTAAAGCGAGATGAATCAGAGCCTGCCTTCAAGGGCAAGGCTTGACGTAGGTACATTAAACATCAATGGCTGCAAACCAGATGAGCTAGGATGGCCATAAAAAAAAATCCTTGAAAGATACTCCTGAATATGATCCTCTAAAAAGGGAAAATGTAAAATGTTCCAAGGGCCTACCTAGTGAGATACTGGCCGGGCTTCAAGTCAAGCCTGGCGGCTGCCAGCCGTGAAGTTGTCATGCACCTGACCACTGACCAGTGCCACACACACGGGTTGCAACTAACTCTCACGCGAACATCCCCACCTGGTCCCTAAAAACCTAACTGCAAAGATGTAAGCTGGATGTAAGGTTTCGGCATTGGGAAAGTCCGAAAGGACCAAGTTTGAGCACAAGGTTTTGGTTAGCGGTGGAAGAAGATAAGGTATAGCGGTATAGCCTAGTATTACATGTTTCTTGGGGTTTGTGTTCTGAGTTTGGTGAGGTCGAGGGAGATGGGTATGTGGCATTGCAGGATTCGGAATAGGATTTGTTTGCAACATGTTGCAAGTTGCAACCGATTTTTCCCCGAATAGAACCACGAAGTTTCGGGCTTTAGTCTCGTAAATCAAAACCTGTAGAAGCATTTCGCTTTTACGTCCCTGGCCGAGCGGGGGCCGCCAACCGTCTAAACCCTAAACCCTAAACCCTTAAAACGTCGAGAACCATGTGCAGGGCTAATGTAGAGCAGTGAGACGAGGCTTGTGCAGCCCAATGCAAGCCTGTCAGAGGGCCCCGAAGGCGCCAAGCGTGAAACCGCTTATACTTAGGGTTTAGGGTTTAGGGTTTAGGGTTTTAGGGTTTAGGGTTTAGGGTTTAGGGTTTAGGGTTTAGGGTTTAGGGTTTAGGGTTTAGGGTTTAGGGCTTAGGGCTTAGGGCTTAGGGCTTAGGGCTGAGGGTTTAGGGGGTTTAGGGTTTAGGGTTTTAGGGTTTAGGTTTAGGGTTTAGGGTTTTGGGGTTTAGGGTTTAGGGTTTAGGGTTTAGGGTTTAGGGTTTAGGGTTTAGGGTTTAGGGTTTAGGGTTTAGGGTTTAGGGTTTAGGGTTTAGGGTTTAGGTTTTAGGTTTTAGGATTTAGGGGGTAGCCCTTCTAAGCCTCGATCCTTTACCGGGTGTGCAGCCAAAACCTGCCAGCAAGGCCGCTACCGCAACATTCCGGCACAGTTGCCCACCTGAGCCTTCTTGACCTGCTTCGGCAGGCAACATTTTGGTACAGTTGCCCGCCCGAGCCTCCTTGGCCTGCTACGGCAATATTCTCGTACAATTGCCGGCCTAAGCCTCTCTCTGGCCTGGTTATATTGCGGCCTGAGCCTCTTCGGCGTGCATGTAGAGGCACCATTTTGTCACCGTTGCCCTCCTCGCAACATTCCGGGGCCGGAAGTGCTGAACCTGCTCATGCAGGCAACATGGTTTCCTTGGCTTGCTTTTCTTCCGACAGCATTCTGGTACGTACAGTTGCCCGCTGATCCTCCCTGGCTGGCCAATATTTTGAGGCAACATTCCGGTACAGTTGCCGATTTGAGCCTCTCAGGCCTGCTTCTTCAAGTCATATTCTGGTTCAAGATTATCCACCTGTTGTCCTGAATGTTGTACTGCCTGAAGGCTGTACTACCTGCTGTCCTGAGCACGTCGTGTCACATGATGCGTGCCACTTCGCCCTGAATTACATCTAACAACTTCACTGCTCGGGTGAGGACTCAAGATGGCAAGCAGGCATCAGCCTCGATTTGAACTGCCTATGGCCTACATGACAGCTCTCAAACCCTAAACCCTAAACCCTAAACCCTAAACCCAGGTCACAGACTGACATCGTTGAAGCGCCGCAACTGCCCTAAACCCTGCCATGGCCTCATCTCGAAAGAGGCCGGCAAAGGCACCTTCTTGTCTTGGAACTACCCATGAATACCCATAAGGAACAGAAGCAACCGCCGCAAATGACAAGAAATGACAATAAGCAACCAGAAAGCAAAAAACACACACATAAATAGCAACGAACAACTACAAATACCAACAAAAATAGCCAGTCGCTCAAGAGCCGATCAAGAGTCGCTCAAGTCTCGAGGTAAGGGGCCTGCCTGCACTTTTGCGATCACCTCCGCGGCATAGCGAGCTGCGAAGTTAGCACATGACGATGCCATCATCATGCATTGCTATTTACTGTCAATGACTACTGTTCTGTGTCGCTCCTTTGTTGGTTGCTTATTCTTATTGTTTTCCTATTATTACTCACTCTGACTCTTACAAAGCCCCGCCTCATGCAGCCCCCTTTTCTTGAAACGTGATTCCTGACCAGCTGCCACTAGACTTGCGAATCGAGTTCCGAGACCCTTTGCAACTCCTACGCGTGGCTCATATCCTGTCCAGCCTTTGCTGGGGTAGCCGCGCGGCATCCCTCTGGGATGCAGTTGCCCAGGCTGCCTGGACAACCGAGAGCGCTGTCTGCTTCGGGTTTAGGGTTTAGGGGTTTAGGGGTTAGGGTTTAGGGTTTCGGGTTTAGGGTTGAGGGGTTAGGGTATATGCAGGCCATGGCGAGTGCTAGGATTCGGGAGTACATGGCTTGGCACGAAAGGCTTTTCACTTGAGGCACATCGAGTTGCCTGTGCAAAGCCGGATTGGACTCCACCACCACGGCAGGTCCTCCCCTGCCTGACAACATGCTGTCGTCACGTTGGAAGAAGGGGAGTTCTCTAGATTCGGGTCCCTTTTGGCGGTCCTTGCTACAGGGTGCCGTACCAAAAGGGTGCCGCAAATGTGACCCTAATTTAGAGAACTCCCCATATTCTATTGATCTGCAAACCACTCTCAACGCAGGTCTCAATATTGTCTGCAGCTGGAGTCATGGGCTCACACAAACCGCAAAATCCGGAAACGAGCCTGGAACTTGTGCCCTCCTCTTACCTGTATCAAAGCCGCCCCCTTGACCCGCAGCCCCTCTTTGCACCTTTTCCAGCAGACTTGGCATCTGCGAAGTCCAGCTGGTCCAGCTGCCTGATGCAGTGATGCTACCAGAACACCGGCTCAAGGGCATGACGACAGATGTCATTGCACTTGGGTTAGGGTTTAGGGTTTGGGGTTTAGGATTTATGGTTTAGGGTTTAGGATTTAGGGTCCAGGGTTTAGGGTCCAGGGTTTAGGGTCCAGGGGTTAGGGTCCAGGGTTTAGGGTCCAGGGTTTCGGGTCCAGGGTTCAGGGTGTAGGGTTCAGGCGATGTCGTGGAGTTGCAGGTATACCGCTGACCAGAGTGAAACTCTGAGCAGTCGGGCTCTCAATGGACGAGGAGAGGAGGCTCAGAGCAGCTAGCGAATTTTCAGATACTCATTGGTTGCGGGGTGACCCGTATGTACCCCAAAGCGCTATGTAATCCTCACTATAGGAACCCCCAGGATAGGGAACCCCTTCCCCTTGCCTCGTGTCCTATGGTCCCTTCTCCAAATCGTGGTCCCTTGTGGGGCTACGACAAGAAGGGCGGCCCCTCATATTGAGGGTACCCAAAAAGGGACCATAACTCTGAGACATGACCCTAGTAGAGAAAGACCCTGGTGTCGCACAGCTGCGCCTCAGAATAGACTCGAGACTCGGCACATCAGATTCCTCATCGGGCTTGGGTCTTCTACTCTTTGCTTCAGATTCACCTCAAGAATAGAAAGATTCTTCCTTACAAGGGCAAAATAGGGGCATTGTTCTTGATTATGGGGAGGTTCTTCAGTAAGTAGCAGTCTTTGGTTCTGCATCGGGACGCCCTTTTGCCGACTGTCACAAAACAGCGAAAACCCTGAACCCTAGACTCTAGAGACCCCCGCAGCAGCGATCGCGTGACGAACAGCCCATAGAAGCCGCGAAAGGCTGCTCTGCATCCGTCCACCCATGCCCTAAACCCTAAACCCTAAACCCTAAACCCTGAACCCTGAACCCTAAACCCTAAACCCTGAACCCTAAACCCTAAACCCATGCACTGAAGTCCTCATCTTCCATCCGCGCACCAGCCTGGCCTCAAGGCTGCGGGCTCAAGTCTCTGCGAAGCGGCTCCGACAAAGCGATTGCAGCATCCACACGACTTGAAACGCACAATCTTCGGCGAGCAGGAGCCAGCACTCTAGCTGCTGGGGATCCCATTACCTCAACCCTAAGCTCCTTTGGAAATCTTTTGTGGGATCCTTTTTCGGGGATCTTGCTCTACAGGCTCTAAAGATGCCAACTCCGCTGGCTCTCCGCTGAGGTCTGGGCATCTCCGAACGGACAGGGCTCCGCAGAGTTCACGTGTAAAACCCTATGTTACTACGCGAAGGGAGCCTAACTATCACCAGTGCAGCTGCGTGAAGAGCAGGTGGGCTGGAGGCAGAGCTGCTGTTTGGTCGAGCATGCTGAAATGCCTGACTGCTGCTCTAGATAGCTCTAGCCACCAATTCGAGTTCCGGTTCTTGTTGTTGTGATATAAACCCTAAACCCTAAACCCTAAACCCTGAAACCCGAAACCCGAAAGCTTTGCAGAAACTCTTGCTTGAGCCTCGACAGGACATCCAGGAGCTCGAAGTCTTCACGTGGACACATTCTTCATATTTAGCTATTTTTTATGTTCACTTATTACGATATAATTTACAATCTAATATGATTGTAGTATTCATGTTGAGAGCCAAAGACGTTCGCAGTTCCCAGTTCTGGCTTCTGGGCGACATAGTTCGCAGTCGCAATCAAAGCCTCTCAAGCCCTCATACATTGAACCAACACCAAGGCAGACCGTCCCGCGACCCCCGAGCAACTCCCAGTTTGCCCAGCAATCCTTGCCATGGCCGTGACAGGCCTTCGTGCCAGGAGGGCACGAATCCAGCATCATCTGAGCAATTCCTGCCAGGGCCCACCCTAAAACCCTAAAACCCCAAAACCCTCAAACCCTAAAACCCCAAAACCCCAAAACCCCTAAACCCTAAAGCCCTAAAACCCTAAAACCCTAAAACCCTAAAACCCTAATCAAGCTCACACCTCCCAGCAGCGAGCCTACGTGGCCGAAGGCGATGGCATGCCAAAGCACAGAGTGCCCAGACGCATCTTTCTGTCTTCCTGAGTTTGTTTCGGGTTTAGGGTTTAAAGTTTAGGGTTTAGGGTTTAGGGTTTAGGCTTTAGGGTTTAGGGTTTAGGGTAGTTTGTTTCGCGACACTTCCGGCTTCGGATGAGACCAGGCGTCAGATGCCATCAGGTTGTCACGACTCGACTGGGAAGGCTGGGATAAGTGGGTTGACCTTGCGCACGCAGTCCCACGCAAAACTTGTATTGTTGTCAGGGTGCGGCTAACAGGCCCAGCTTAAGCGATGGTGGGATGTTGGAGGGGACAGGCGCAAAGACTCGGCATCCCTATTTTGCAACACAGTTCTGCTTCTACGGTGTCTTGCAGTTGTTCTTTGCCAGGCATTCAGATTGCTTAGTAGCAGCACCGATAAGCGCAGAACAACGTTGATCAATAAGCACTGCAAAGGGCCCTATCTCCACCAGTAAGCATTGTCGGCAGGGCGACTGCAGTTAGAACTGCTTCTCTTCCGACATGAACGGTTTCTATAACGTGAAGGTCGAGTGCTGTTGTAAATCTAACGATTTCTATAACATGAAGGTAGAGACTTGTTTTTGGTCACAAGAGAGTGTGTGTTAATTCTAAGCAAGTTTTTATACTGAGAACGAAAAAACACCAAGAGCCCGGCCATTGCAGTGGCCCTGCTGAATGAGCCGACTCACCGCGGCTTCGTTACCAACATGGACCTTGGTGCTTCGCTTTCTCTGGTTTAGGGTTTAGGGTTTAGGGTTTAGGGGTTAGGGGTTAGGGGTTAGGGGTTAGGGTTTAGGGTTTGGGGTTTAGGGGTTAGGGGTTAGGGGTTAGGGTTTGGGGTTTAGGGTTTAGGGTTTAGGGTTTAGGGTTTAGGGTTTAGGGTTTAGGGTTTACCTACAGAGTGCCCACGGTGCTTGTAGCCGAAGCCCCAATCCCCACAGAAGTTCTTGCCAAGAGCAATGTCTCACGAGCGACGCTTTCGACCAAGCAAGACACGCTTGACTTCCTGGCATCCCAACTTGCAAAGCTGCCGCAGAAGAAGCGCGCATTCATGGCGAAGAAGGGTGCTCTTCTACAATGACGGCTTGGGATGTTCCCCCTTGTACTAACAGTCCTTCATAGGGAGTCTGGTACCCCGATGAGAATCCCTATTGAGGACTGTTAGTATAAGGGAGAACATCCCAAATGACGGCGAAGCTGTCCACACCGCTGGGAGCTCTGGCCGAATGCCAAAGCTCTGGTGATCCCGCCGCACTGGCCTGGAACGGAAGATGAAGAGCTTCAGGTGAAGTGGGACCGTGATGCTGAGTTCACTTGACTGTGATGGTTCACATCAATGGCTTGCTGTGTTGGCTTGTCTAGGATTTATGCCCACTTCAAGTGTCTCCAGGAGGGAAATAGTGCAATGCTGGATGTTGCTTCAGCCCCCTGCCGAGCGCTGAATTTAGCGAGCTTCTGACTCGATATGATCTGAGCTGCCGAGCTCACAGCAACCGTTTCTGCAGCTGAGCCATACACGACCGCGGCGGGCATCGTCGATTGCTGGCCGTTGCTCATGACAGCATCCTGAGCCTCACGCGAAAAGAGAGAACAATCCGAACAGAACCCTACATCATTGTACGCTGGCGTATACTTCAATGCAGTGGTCCAACTTCAAAGAGAGTCATTGCAAGAAAATGCCAGAAAGGCCCGAGAACATGTTGTGAAATTGAGTGACGTGGACCTTGTCGACGCTGCGAGGCGCACTTGGCCATGCTTCTCGCTCCGGCGCCTGGGGTCAAGCCTAAACCCTAAACCCTAAACCCTAAACCCTAAAGTGACCACTGGGCTTAGCAAGTCATGGGAGAGCAGATGAGGGCAGCGCCTGGGGGTGTGAAGACAGCATATACTATACTTACGGCACATATCAACTGTTCTACAACTTCATGATTTACATTTTGTAGTATCTATGTAGTACGTCATCTTTGGGATTCCATGCATACATATACATATACATATCCATATACATATACATATACATATACATATACATATACATATACATATACATATACATATACATATACATATACATATACATATACATATACATATACATACGTGAGCTTCGAGCCTGCATCTGGCGCTGGCGGGTGAGTGCCTGCTCGACATCCAAACTCCACAAAAGAAGGCCACGTGTAAAGAAGGCCACGTGCAAAACATTGCGGAAGTGACTCGTCATATGGTTTCAACTATGCCTCAAGCAACACCCGAGTCTTTGTGGAAACGTTGAACTCGAAGTCAGGCGGAAGGCCCATACTCTGTAGCCACCCGGAAGTTGGCCCTTGGAACCCTCTGGAAAAGATTAAATCTGATCCTCCTAAAGCCCAGCAAGAGAAAGCAGATGAAATATCCCAAGGGCCCACCCAGCGAAACCCAACTGTCGCAACAACGAGTCGCCTCCCGCTGGCTTTCGATAAAGCTGCTCAGCCCAGGACCCGCAAAAGTCACCTCCTTCGATCATCCATTGGGGTTTAGGGCTTAGGGTTTAGGGTTTAGGGTTTAGGGTTTAGGGTATAGGGCTCAGGCCCACTAGGGCTTGGGTTTGGGGCTTAGGGTTTAGGGTTCTTAGCCAACGCGTTGCGCGTTGGCTAAGAGCTTGTGAGGCTGGATTCCTCTGCGCAGCTCGGTCGACACATTCTTCGTGGCCCAATACCTTTGAGTTAGGACTTTGACTTTGAGCCATCCTGACATCTGCAGGTAGATTCTTCGGTCAGGGCCTGCTTTGTCGAGCTGGAAGTGTTTCTGCAACTGTTCCTTGAGTCGAGGTCAAGGTGCAGCGCTCGGCAATGATGGTTCGAGGAGATCGGCTGAGTGTCTTTCACGGAGAACGAAGGGTCAGGGTTGATAGGGGAATCCCCATTCTCGCAAAACCGCTGGACTTTTGTACAATTTCCTGCAGGCTTCACGAACCATGACCCGGGTGAACGGATACCCCCTGCACACCCCAGCTTGACGGCCGGGAGCCTGACTATCTGCTTGAGGAAACTATGTCTTCGTGTTCAAGGTCGTGAGGGGCTGAAGAATGCCAGGCAAACTGGACATGAGCAAGTCCATCTACGAGCAGGCAGAGCCCCACCCCAAAGCCTGCCTGACCCTAAACCCTAAACCCTAAACCCCAAACCCTTAACCCTGAACCCTAAATGGGCACTGATGGCGATTGCAAGATCCACGGGCCTCTTCAAGGCGTACCGCCTTGGCACGGACTGCGCCTGCGGGAAGAACCCAACACGGCACACCAGATGATGGGATCTACCTACTCGTTCTCAGAAGGGCATTAGGGAAGAAAGGGTTATATACGAGGTTCCTCATTCCCTATGCAAGCTCATAGCTCATCAGTGCCTGGACGTGGGGGGGGGTGGGGAGGGGGCTTCACTCTCAAGTCAAGGAGTCAATTCACCTAAACCCTAAACCCTAAACCCTAAACCCATTTACTTTTTTCGGCTCGGCTCGTCGCTGTGCGCTGGGCCACGGAGGCGGTTGCCTTAGGCATCGTTCTCATCCTCCTCGCTTTCGACGGGATCCTCCCAGGTCGTAGCGTACCATTTGATGAACTCATTGAGTGAGACGCTGCCATCCGAGTTCGAGTCGACCTCCTGGAGAACCTTATTTGCTGCCCCCCCCCCCCCTCTCTCCAGAAGTGTATGCTGACGGCAACCAGCTACCCTATTTTCCGCAAGGTGTTTAGATTTACGACATAAAACAGACTGAGCGCCCCCCAGGGGCTTTGTCGAAGGCTTCTTGCACCTCCCCTTGTTCAACGAGGCTGTCGTAGAGAGGCCGGAACTGCTCAATTGAGAGCTGCCCTGTCAATTCCTCCTTGGTCGCTGCAGTCAAGGCATGATACCCCAAACCCGAAACCCTAAACCCTAAACCCGAAACCCTAAACCCGAAACCCTAAACCCTAAACCCTAACTCCAACCTCTGCCTCGCACCAGCTGACCAGACCATCTGCCTGTATGAAAAAGTCCTATCTGCCCGCTTCAACCACCCTTTCTCTGCAAAAGATGCCAAATTCAGCCCCATGAGAAGCCATTCAGTTCAGGGATTCAAAAAGCAACACACACACACACACACACACACACGACTTTCATGAACCCTCTGTAGCTCTTAAAGAATGATATTCGGGGACCCCGACCATCGCCATGTCCAGAGAAAGACAAAACATCTCCCTTCAAAAGATCTTGCACTGCTGAAGTCTAAAGCAACCCCAAATCCCAGACCAGAGTATAAAATAAGAAAGATAACGATATAGCAATGTCACCATAGCAACCAATATAACTGCAAAGGGTTCCCAAATCCCACCGGGCTTCGTCATACGCACGGAAAAACTCACCAACCTGCGGCGGCATGATGCCATGCTTCGAATGGTACGAGACACAAGTCATGCCTCCGGATATCACAACAGACTCTGGAGCAGGACCATTCAAGGCCCTCGTCGATCGCAAAAATCCCCCATATACTATGCTAATATTTGGCGGAGGGGATTTGACATAATGTAGCCAAAATGGGGGTATCTAATATTAGGGGGTAGGGGAGAGGGTTTACTATTAGGGGGAGGGGATTAGACTATAATGTAACCAAAATGCGGGCATCTAATATTAGGGGGTAGGGGAGGGGGTTTAATAGTAGGGGGAGCGGATTAGACTATCATGTAACCAAAATGGGGGGTGTCTAAAAATTAGGGGGTAGGGGGTGGGGGGGGTTTACTTTGGGGGGAGGGGATCAGACTGTGTTTCCGGCCGTGCCTGGTGGATGTACTGCGAATGTTGGTCGCTGGCATCGTGCAGCAAGTGCGAAAACCGGTCATCCTCCTGGCTGAGACTGCACCCACACTTTTTTTCGGGTTTAGGGTTTAGGGTTTAGGGTTTAGGGTTTAGCAGGGATGGGTTTAGCAGTGGAAGTGACACATGGACGCAGCAGCTCCTGCCGCCAGCGCAGGTACTCCGGGAAGTCGATGTATCCGGAGCCATCCTTGTCCAAGCCAGCGAAGGCCTTCAAGGCTCTGGTTTAGGGTTTAGGGTTTAGGGTTTAGGGTTTAGGGTTTAGGGTTTAGGGTTTAGGGTTTAGGGGTTAGGGTTTGGGGTTTAGGGGTTACGGTCAGGGTTTAGGGTTTAGGGTTTAGGGTTTAGGGTTTAGGGTTTAGGGTTTAGGGTTTAGGGTTTAGGGTTTAGGGTTTAGGGTTTGGGGTTTAGGGCTTAGGGAACACCATCTGAACACCCCCCTCCCTTAAGAGCAGCGTCCTGAACACTGTGCCGCAACTCCGGTCGGCAAAGAATTGCTTCTCTCTCTTTGTGTGCAGGGAGCACAAAAAACATACGCTCATTCTACCCCACCCCCTTTCGTGCTCGGAAAGCCTGGAACCCACCCACCCCCGCCCCCCCCCCCCCCCCCCCAGAACTTCGAGACCGTACCGACATTGTTACATTTTGTATTGCCACTACTATTCCTCTATTCCTGTATTCTGAGATTGTTGTAGCAGATGATGCTGCTATATTGTTGAAGTGCCATAGCAGGAGCTCTTCGGAGTAGACCCGAGCCAGGCCATGCAAATGATGCCCCGGAAGACCGCTCTGCGAAACTTCAGTGCTTGACATCCTACCCTAAACCCTAAACCCTAACCCTAAACCCTCAACCCTGAACCCTAAACCCTAAACCCCTGAACCCTAGACCGTCTAGACCCTACACGCAACGCTTGCGAGCTCCACTTTCTGACCTGTGCCCTTAGCTGCTCAACTCTCATGTTCAGGGCGGGACCAACCAAGCGAACAAGCCTCCATTTCGACACCGAAGTTGGGAGGAAACGGAGGCCTCTTAAACGAAACTATGCAGCCTCTACCAGACAGAAGGTTTCCACCCTGTTTCGTGAAAAGCAGAGGTTTTGGAGAATCGCATGGTCTCGCCACGTAGTTCAGAGACCCCCTTTCACGAAAATCTGCGGATGGGGTGCACCTTCCAAAGCCCTGATTGCCCGCCTCCTCTCCAAGCCCTTATAAACTTACATCTATCAGCATTCCTTGATTCCAGGAGGCATCTTTCATGCTCACGTCCTCGCTTCCGGAACCCCTCCGAACTCCCAGGCTGGGTAAAGAATTCAGCAGAACCCAGGGCGTGCCTGATCTAATTCATCCTCGCTCCTCAAGACGAATGTGCACTGCTAGCTGAAATCTCCTCTCCCTTCTTGCATGCATCTGCCAAGAACTGCTAAGAGCTTGTACCCTGACTCGCCGAATGCGCCCTGGTTTAGCTTAAGCCAAAGCTCAGGCAATAGCCATTCACGTAGCACTTCTGCTGGAAATCGAGGATGTCCATCCTAATTAGTGTGTCGTTTTGAAACGGCTGCTTCATGATCGCTGTCGCATTACATGATACTGCAGGTTATGCCGCATGGACATCTGGTGCACTGATGTGGCTGAACGGCCTGGCACAGCCGCCCGTGCCCTGAAAGAAGGACTTCTTCACGCGCTGGACGAACTCTTTCTCCTCAAGCTGCACCCTAAACCCTGAACCTAAGTCTCTTTGCACTTGTGCAGTTGCCCCGTTGCCATCATGACTATGCTCTCCTCCGTCGACTTGAACTTCAATCCCTTCTGGCGCTCGTCTTGAAGCTTCCACCACGCCAGGAACTCTGAATACTCAATGCCAGACCTGAAGAACCCACTGCATCCGGTGCTTCATCTGGCGCTTGTGGTCCCTAACCCTAAACCCTAAACCCTAAACCCTAAAACCCTAAAACCCTAAAACCCTAAAACCCTAAAGACTCAAAGGCTGCACTGACTTTTGTGGCAGCAGGCTCCCCAGACATGCGGACAAATGCTGCCGCCATCTCCTCGTCCTCGCAAGCGCGGTCTGAGCCGACGTCTTATGTCTCAGAGATGCTTCGGAATCATGCGGAATTCTTTCTTGGGCTCTAAACCCTAAACCCTAAACCTTAAACCCGAAACCCTAAACCCTAAACCCCTTACTTATGGACATGTCATGTCGGGAACATGGCTCCTCTAGTCAAACCTCACAGGCTAGCCGCCTGGGGCAGGGCTACGTAGGACCCCACGTGTCCTCGACATCTTCACAGAAGCCCTTGTCGGCGCACATGCTTTGGAATTGCTCGAAGGCCATTCCTGGATTGCTTCATGCAGTCGAGAATCGGAGTTATGCGTCAGATCCTAGTATGAAAGCTACTTTGCAGCGCAAGCCCGATTGGCTACTTGTGCTTCTCTCGTTTGACCTCTTAACCATCCAAACCTCGTCCCAAAGATGTTTCATCAGCAGGAGCTGGAACCCGTGAAGCCCCAGAAACCTAAACCCCAAATCCTGCACTCCTAAACCCCTCAACCCCTCAACCCCTAAACCCCCTAAACCCCCTAAACCCCCAAACCCCTAAAAGGTATCGCTGCCCACCAGAAGCATCCTAGACACGGCCATCCCTGGAGTACTGCTCGAAGACGATTTGGCTCAGTGGTGCAGTAAGCCCCCGCTGGGTATCGAAGTTCATGGGCGCAGAGAGCCGGCCCACAGGGTCATAAACCTAACTCACTTATTGATGAGGCGTGGAATGCAGTCCTTGTGCCTGGGCTGAGTGGAAAAAGAGAAGTGTGGCTTCTTACAAGCTCCCACATCCAAAAGCTACCTGTCCGCGTATACATTCGCAGCCGGCTTCCTCACAGCTTGAGCCATGACAGCATCGGACATCTGAAGAACCATGCCAACCAGCAGGGCTGCGCATTCTCCTCACATTCGGCTTTCGCATGCTCTCGCGTTTCCAGACGAAATGCCTGATCTCGAATCCCGCTTTTAACAGAAACCAAAAAAGACGAAAGACAACCCCAATCTCAGTCTTCCTAAGCTCGCGCACCCTCATCAGCAGTGCCGGTCGGGCGTATGCCAGGCCTGGGCCGTTGCCAGGGTTCTGAAAGGAAGTAGAGGACCAGTCATGTGGACATACTTTTGACCATACACATATATGTATATACATGTATGTAATGTAATTAATGTAATGTAATGTAATGTAATGCAATGTCATGTAATGTAATGCAATGCAGTATAATGTAGTATGTACGTATGTATGTATGAATGTATGTGTATGGTTTTCACGAATGTTTATATATTCTTATAGTGTATGTCGGGAATGTCTGGCACGCTCCTCGTGAGCGGCTTGTTGCACGTAAGATTCAAAATTCCGCTCAAGTGCCTCGAGCCATGACCCGAAGACACGTGGACCGCAATGAAGAAGCTCCGAGGCTTTGCAGAACATTAAGAAATCATGCGCCGCCACTGTTCAATCGGCCCCACCAACTCGGCGTCGACAACAAACCCAACCTTGCAAGGTCAGCAAGTACAAAACTCCACAGAGGTGCGCACGGGGGAGTCGGCGATCGTGAGCGAGCAACTGCTGCCTGCACATGCTCGGGCGCGCTCCCACGACTGGTTGACGGGTCGTGCTAGGCCCGCTACTTGAAGGTTCATGGTACTATTAACCAATTTGTGACTGTACTTATAACTGTACTTCTAACGGTACTCATAACCATAAAGTACAGTAGGTTTTCAGGGTCTACAAGAAGCATGGGTCCCCACTGGCCTCGGCCGCGGCCGCAAGGGCCGCTGCCGGCATGCCTGCACTGCTGGGCCTCCCATGCATCAGGGAACCTTAACCCCTAGACTCTGTTTAGGGTTTAGGGTTTAGGGCTTAGGGTTTAGGGTTTAGGGTTTAGGGCTTAGGGTTTAGGGTTTACAGGGTTTAGGGACCTTCACCTATAACCATATTAGGGCACTTAGGGGGCTTACAAGTGGGTTATAAGTACAGGTACAGTTAGAATTGGTTCAGGAGACTCTGTTTACGCATATGGATACAGGGACTCCTGCCTCTGCTCCTACTAAGGCTGCGGGCGACGGATACTTTATTGCGGAGAAGGAGTTAACAACAGCGCTGACATGCGCTGTCTCCAGACAAGCAGGGGTTCATGGGGTTCATGGTACTTCTCAACCAAATATAACTGTACTTACAACCCACTTATAAGCCCCCTAAGTGCCCTAATATGGTTATCAGTACAGCTAGAAGTACAGCTATAATTGGTTAAGAAGTACCCTAAACCCTAAACCCTAAACCCTAAACCCTAATTAGGTTCATAAGTACCATGAACCTCCAAGTGGTGGTCATTCTTCAAGGCTTTTTGGCCACGTCTCTCGCCTCCCGCGGGCTGCCACGTTGGGGCCCTCGGCATCGCGGCCTTGTCAAGTTTAGGGTTTATGGTTTAGGGTCCAGGGTTGAGGGTTGGGGTTTAGGGCTTAGGGCTTAGGGTTTAAGGCTTGTATCCTATGGACCTTGGAACTCTTTGCGCCAATTCCTCGACTCGACTCATACCCGTTAGTAGTCTCAAGAATATCCCACTGGTAAGCCCTTTTTCTGCGCGCGTGCTCTTGCGAAAGGATGTCCTTCTAGAAGACATGGTGTTTGCCTTGCGCCTCTTTTCTTAATAGTTGCTTGCTTCCGCTAATGCTTCATACTCTGGATTTCATGTAACAAACTGCAAACATCTCATCTGCTTGATGAAGATTCTACCATATTGTGAAGTTTGAACTGATTCCAAAAGCTCGTCCATTCTATCAACCATCCTTGCCCATTTTCAGATCGACAATGCCTGGTAAACTGTGGCTTAGGGAGCCGGGTATTCTTCCTGCATATAGGACGACCCGAAACCCTAAACCCTAAAATCCTAAACCCGGACCCTCCAATCCCCTGCTGGCCTGCGACTGCAGGTGCCATGGGTACCTGATGCGCTGCAGGAATGAATATCCGCAGGCCCCCGAACCCAAACTCCTCAGCTCAAGCCTCAAGACGTGTGCAGCTCTGTGCAACATGCAAGACCTTAAGAAGGTAGGTTGGGCATGCCGGAACTAAGCCAAAGGTTTTCGTCCTTTGCCCTTGCAACTTGTTCGCCGCTTCCGCGAGGTGCGCGGTGCTGGCCTGTCGGGGCAGTACAAGAATTCGCCGGGCACGTGAGAAGCACATAGCAGTCTTAACCGAGGGTCTGACATACATGGTGGCATGGTGGCTTACGATATTAGGGGTACCTTATTGGGGTCCTTCTAGTACAGGGAATCCTACTCGTTGGGCAAGCTTATGGGGGCTCCCCTATGTTCGTAAATACCCTTCTTGGGATCTCCCATTAGCTCCCCCTTGGCCTGGGCCGCTCCTTGGGAGGGCCCGGAGGAGCCGCGGATTCGTTGGAATCCTTCGACTCCTTGGCCCGCCTTGGCCGCTTTGGTCGCCCCTGGCCCTTCGCCATGTGCGAAGCCCGCTTCATGGGGCCACAGGGCCCTACTTTCATGGGCGCCGTGGTTCGGCTGGGCATGCTGCTTTGCATCGAAGTCTTGGCCTCGCTGTCAGAGAATGTTGGAGATAGCAGTCGATTCAGCTCATCCTCTCTCCAAATCAGCTTGCGGCGGGAGGCATCCTCGAAAAGTGCGGCCACATCATCTGAGAGCGAGCGCTCGCCCTTCAGCAGTGTGGCATTGGCAAAGACAATAAGCGAGTGCTTCGCTCTGGTGAGGGCCACGTTAAGCCTCCGAAACTCTGAGAGGAAGCCCAGTCGGCGTTGCGCATTCGCCCGGACGAAGGACAGCAAAACCACCTCAGCCTCAGATCCCTGGAAGCTGTCCACAGTGTGCACCTCCACGCCAGCCTGTGCCCCCAGCAACCGACGGATCAACCTGGCCTGGCCGTTGTAAAAAGTTATTACCACAAGAGCAGGGCAGCGGCCCATAGCTATCTTGCCCTGATCTTTGCAAACTGCAGCCAACTGCTTCGCAAAGTGCGCCAGGGCATCTGCTTCACGTCTGTTGATGATGTGACTGTCCTGACGGTAGATCTCCTCAGCACCTGATGCCACATCCACCACGGCGTACGGCGGCAAGTTGTGACTGGGAAAGTGCCCCGAGTTCCCACGCACGTCAACCAGCCGCCCACCGTAGAAGCGAGCGGAGGGGAAGCGGCTGATCTCTGGATGCATGCGGTACTGCTCCTGGAGCATGATGTATTCCTGGCTACAGAGCGCATGTGGGTCTAAGAGCCGCCCTCCAAATCGGCTTCCCTCCGTCCTGCCCAAGACCCATTAGCCGCTCCATCATCGACCGGCAGAAATGCGCCTTGGATGAGGATTGCAAGAACCTTTGTTTGCAAAAAGGCCCTAAAGACTTAAAGTAGGGGTTTACGATCATAAGGGACCCCTAATAGAGACCCCCACATGGATCCCCTTGTAATAAGGACCCCAATACGGTAGCCCTAGACCCTAAACCCTAAACCCTAAGCCCTAAACTTCCCTAAGCCCTGAGCCCTAAACCCTAAACCCCAAACCCCAAACCCTAAACCCTAAACCAAAATCCTAACCCCACTCTCGGAAACCCCCCAAGTGGATCGATTGTCCGGGCTCTGCACTACTTGCTCTCCATGCGACGCTCTTCGCCATGTCGGAGTGGCAGACGGTGGCGCTCAACTGCATTGGATCCTCACATACTGTACAAGTCCTAATATGGGGGTTTACGAAAATAAGGGACCCCAAGATAGACCCCTAAATAGTCGGATCCCCCTTAGAAGAAGGACCCCAATACGGTACCCCCTAATGTCGGAAACCCCATATAGCGGATGCAGAAGGTCGTACTTTCAGTATGGTGACAACAAGCCAAAAGCACAGTTCGCCAGGTTGGAGGAATCTCAGAAGACTGTCGATGGCTGCCGCAGAATTCGTCATCCCAGCATACTATGAGGCTCCGAAAATTTAGGGTTCTTAAGGAGGGGAGGTTCAAGCGGGGTAGGTACCTAGGCAACCTTAGGGAAGCTTAGGGAGCCTTAGGGAGTAGTGGGGAGTATTAGGGAACCTTGGGTTACATCCCCCCCTTGAACCCCCCCTCCCTTAAGAACCCTATAAGAAAAGAACCGTCCAAGAAGCTCCCACCAGGACCAGCTGCTTCGGCTGCAGGCACAGGGGCACCTGAAGGCGGGAAACTCAATGTAACCACCCTAGGGCCGAGCTCCTTCCTTCCAAGATGCTCAGCTTCAGAGTAGCATGCGGCTTAGTGGCTCAGTGTACCTGCTTTCAAGCTTCATCTTCATCTCAACAGTGGTCTCTATCAGCTGCAAAGTTTGCAGGCGGAGGCACCAACGTCTCCGCTTCGATGGCTTGGGCGGCCTGTTCACATTTGTCGAACAGAGCTCTGTTTTGCTCGTGCGACCGCTGTGGATTTGCTGGCGGGGGGGGCCTCATCCACCAACACCGTTTCGATGCCGTCACGCAGAGTCATCTGCAACCCAGGCCTTTTGCACGCAGGAAAAACAGCGAATTCTCCAAGTGCTGCCGATCTTGAGTTCTTGCGATGCGTGCACGCACGTGCAGGACATATACGCCTGATGCATGTGCCAGCCTGCCCGCGCAGCTGAGCGTGCAGAAGACAGCTGCTGCAGCTTTCAGCCTTGCAGATACGACATCCACCAAGCAATTGAGGACACCCCGCGAAGTGCTTCAAACACTGCCTATTCGCCATCTTCTGCCGAGAAACTGTTCCGTCTCGAACTCAAGCGCCTTCAGTTCAACACCAGTCCAACTACATTCCAGTGGATACAAGTACGAGCCCCTAAGCTGCCATGAGAGAGTGGACTATGCAAGTGGTTTGAATCCAGAAAACCAACGAAGGCAGATGTGGCCCGGAGCCTCCCCGAAGCGCTCGCGCCGCGCTAGCTCAGTCAGACGCTGAATGAGACCGCCACGAATGGGCCGCCTGCACGAGGCACCGAGACAGCTCAAGCACTCGGAAGCTGACTTTTCTTGTATAAATGTGTAGACTGGTCGATTGATGTTGCCAACGATCTCATGCGATCTCACTTCACACACTCGTCATACGACCTCACGCTCCCACTGCTACTGTGAAGCGTTGTGGGCAAAACACAGCCAAAAACCCGAAATCGACAACATGCTCCACACGGGTCTCCACAACAACCGCTCCTCGTGAAGTGCTGCGCAGCGGACTCCGACTCGTCTGAAGAGGTCGCAGCTTCACCTCAGTTTCCAAGAGAGGTGGCACACCTGGCTGCAGCCTAGACAGACCTGCCACACCCCAAGGCATGGATGCAAGCACGAACTCTGTCCGCGCCCTCAAACACTTGGACCTTTGGAACATGAACTTCTTGAAGCTTGGTCCCGCCGACTGATGCCTCGCAGATCATCTTCTGGGTGACTCTTTTGAGACGCAGGCTGAATGCCCCCACATAGGCAGAACATGCCACCATAACTTAACCTGCCTTGACCTGCCTCGAAACTATGTGGTGCCTAAGCCATAGCAGCCCTGGTGCTGCTTGTCTGCTCCACATCACCGGCGTTCTCCTGCCATCAGCTTGTGAGCAGCTGCTTCGCAGAGCACGCAGAGCACAGAGGTGACGGGCACCCCGAGATCGCTCTGAAGCTCAAGGCTCAAGACCCATCGCAACCCGTCGAACAAGGTTGCGCTCACAGAAATCTCTGTGAGGGCAATCCTCAGAACTTCAAGCTCCTCCCTGTTGTCCAAGCAGTTCCGCAGGTATTTCGTGGACAAGTTGCGTGGCAGCTTCAGCCTGATACCGTGACTCTGCTTTGGCCGGGGTAGGGTTGAACTGGCTTGCACCCCTATAGGACTATAGGAAGTTCACGGCACAACATCTTCCCGAACTGTAAGGCGTGGGGTCCCGGTAATGATAGAAGCCGCCCTCAGCTGAGCTCCACAATCCGACATTCTGAACTCAGCGCGCGAACTCCTAGACCGAGATCCCCAGACTCGGAACACACACCACTTGCCTGAGAAAGGCCGCAGGAACACTCCGCTCCAGCGTGCGCAGTGCCTCTGAGAGGTCTGGGTGGTCCGTCGCATCTTGAAAAATGCATGCGAGTGGACCCTAAACCCTAAACCCTAAACCCTTGAAGATTCTTTGCCGTCATGGGTTCACATGTGAAGCTGTGTCTGAAGAATGGGTCGAAAGTCCACTGGCCTCTTAGTGGACTGTCTTGAAGGCCATTCAACACGATTGAACTCAAGAAGCTGATTGCTCAAGGTTTAGGGTTTAGGGTTTAGGGTTTAGGGTTTAGGGTTTAGGGTTTAGGGTTTAGGGTTTAGGGTTTAGGGTTTAGGGTTTAGGGTTTAGGGTTTAGGGTTTAGGGTTTAGGGTTTAGGAAGGCCGACTCCTGCTGAGAACCTTGGGCCCCAATGATCCTGATGATTCCGAGTGGCCTCGACCGCTTCTTGCAGCATCGAGGTGTCGCTTAGGTCGTCAACACACTTCTTCACCAAAGCGAGGGCATGTTGCACTCCTGGTGTAGTTGGGCTCAGCTTGGTGGAGGCATATATGCACACCACACTCGACTCAGCGCACTTCTTCACGTCCCAGACGCGAGTGTGGATAAACGCTGCCCGAAGGGGCCCTTCGGAAGGCACCCGGTCCTGGGCCGTGGAGTGTTGCAGCAGCTTGACAGACTGTTTCCAAAGGAGAAGTGCTACAACAGTGTGGGTCCATCCTTAGCGTCTCGTGAGTGTGACTTGCTGAATCTTGCTGAGTTGCTTTGACCTGTGGCCTCCGCGACAACGGCAGTCGTCCCAAAAAGCTTCTGGAGGGTTTACTGACTGAAAGTTGGAAGAAAGTGTGCCATTTCTCGTGCTTCAGCACCCAGTACTTAAAGCTGGACAAAATCCGTTCAATGCTTCAGCCCGTGTCAAGGTGTGTTGAAGCGGCACGATAAAGGAGCCGCGGGAAGACTAAAACTGGTGGGGGTTCATCACGCCTCGGTGCGCTTGCCAAGAGTCGTCACGGTAGGTGGAATGATTTTGTGCGCACGATTTTGTGCGCACGATTCGCCGCAGGATCCACCAACAGGCTTCCGTTGTGCTGGGTTGATTGTCCCGAGGCACCCATGTGCACAGTGTAGGATTTCGCGCTTGTTGAATTTGGTGCTTCTGAGCTGGGCTTTCTGCCAGACCATGTGCAACCTGCTGATGATACTTAAAGGCAGTTCGAGCATTTCTTGTTTCTGTGCTGGTACACACTCTGCAGCTGGCCTCTAGGGACTCAGCCTTCAGGGTTTAGGGCCTTTGGTAGTGTAGGGTTCTCGCTTGAAGGTCCGAAAGGTGGAAAAAGGAGGGGTCTCATGGAACAGATTTGGTTGGCTCCATCAAAGTCAAGTTTGAGGGCTCACAATACAAAGTTCGTGGGCCACAACACATGGTCATCTCTCCAAAATATGGCGCCTTTTGGGGGTCCTTATTCTTCAGGCAGCCCCTCTTACTTAGGGTGCCCAAAAGGGACCATCTTGAGAACTGGACAGGACGCCAACTCTCCTGCAAATAGGGACATGGAAACGAGTTAGGACCCAAGGTTATCTGCCTAGCACTGCGCGGGGTTGTCTTATAGACCGTTCATCGGTATCAAGAAATGAACTCGTCACTTATCACAAGTGCAGCAGAGGATCGTCCACACCAACAAGACACAGTGGGCATCGACGGCCCTCCTAGCGACGGAGAGTTGGCTTGTGTGCCCCAAAGGCTAAGAGCGTTAGGGGCCAGGTGCGAACATCGAAGCCGCGTGCGAATGATGCGAATGCACCAGCCCTAAACCCTAAACCCTAAACCCTAAACCCTAAACCCAGCTTGTGCCTAGCAGGGTGGCTTCTTCGGCTTGCAACAGTCTGAAGGTGCCTCCGTCTTGCTGAAACTCTCCAGAGCAACCTGCACGGCACCATTGCTGGGAGCACCTGGACAACCGAAACTCAGAGACAAAACTCTGAAGCAGGCCATAGTGGTCATGAATTGCACTATCACATCGAATCACGGATTCTAAAAAACAACAATCTCGACACGAGTCTGAAAAAACGCTATCTGCATGAACTTCGGTGCAGTCGTGGCCACTCACCAGAATACGGCCCTCATCTCCGAGCTTGTGTCTTTGTGCCAGCTGCCTGACGGCAGACAAGGAACCAAGGTCATCAGAAAAGTCAGAGAGCGGCCAAGACTGGCAACTGCAAGAAGTTCGGTAGGGGTTTAGGGTTTAGGGTTGAGGGTTGAGGGTTGAGGGTTTAGGGTTTAGGGTTTAGGGTTTAGGATTTAGGGTCACACAGCTGAGGTGCTGGAGCAGCGCCACTACTGCTCGAGTCTTCCCGGTGCCTGGCAATGGCTTGGCAAGACAGATAACGACTAATTGCTTAAGAAGCCAGAAAGAATATGTTCTTTCTTAATCAGGTTACTATAGGGATAATTATTTCCTACTCTTTGGGGTTCTGAAGCCAACAGTAGAGAACAGCCTGCACCCAGGGCTGCAGTTCTGCTGAGTAGCAGGTATCAGAGCAGCCACAGTACCAGACCCTGATCCTGCCAAAGTTTTCTTATCAACACCAAAACGAGAAGTCACTACAGAGTTGAACCATCTTGCTCATTTGCACGCAAGTAAGAATAAGCAATGCATGAAACTCGCGTCACGGCATTGAAAGCTGCACAACTGGAGCCTCGCCTGGCGGGCCCTGCAGCAAGTGGCAGCGCCGCTGCAATCCGTCCTGGGGTGCCAGCTCGCACAATCTTCACTTAAACCCCGCATCTGCTCTCAGCCATTCTACAATGCCATTCACGACAGTGAAGCTCGAGGAAGCCTCCTGAAACCCCGAACCCTAAACCCTGAACCCGAAACCCCAAAGCCCGGCCAAGTCTCCGAAGACAGGATCTTGGAGATGGCCTCCTCTTGGAGCATGTTCAGCCCCTACCAAAGCATCAGCATGAGGGGGAGGGGGAGGGGGAGGGAGGGGAGGGAAGGGGGAGGGGGTTTAGTCTCAAGGTCCTTTCAGGGGATGCGCCCGTGGAAAAAGAGCCCCTTGAAGGGGAGGGGGAAGTCCTACTCAGAAGGTAATCTACCTTTTGGCTATTTTGGGGAACAGGAATTTTACACCCTAAACCCTTCGTATGCTGAAGTTGTCGCCTGGTCCTTCGGCTTCATCGGCTCCTCTGAGTCTGAGGTTTCCAAGGCTTCCCGCGTCTTCGAGAATTCCTCGTGCTCCGACACTTCCGCCTTTGCCTCGGATTCGGTGAATTTGGTAGCTGGGCTTTGGATTGCAGACATGTCGAACGTCCCTCAAGCAGCTCAGCCACCTCTGCTTGCCCCGCATCTGAGTCAGAGTCGGAAAAGATCCTGAGACACACCGGGGGGTCTGTGAGTCACTCAGGCAGGCCTGTGTTGTTTCGACTGCAGTGCTTGGGTCCCACTTTGAACAAATGCAAGTCTAGGCAGAAGGACCTCAACAGGTAAAACCTCCACAGGGTCCCATACAGTCACTCGAGTCAAAGCTCTGGTGCGTCGCGCCGCGCGCCCCCACAAGCTGGTGCAAGAAGGGAGGCTTCGGGGCCAGGACACAGGCTGTCCACATGCGAAGCCTCCGGAGATCGGATGCTCTATGAAGCAATTCTTTGGTTCACGATTGCATCACGTGGCATTCCTGTAAACAGGGAAAGTTTTTCAGGGGTGCACGGCTTCACAGTGCTTTCAGATGTGCTTGCTCGCTTCTTCCCTCGTAGTTGAAGCTCATACGAAGCTCCGAAGCCCCCGTTTTGTGGAGAAGTCCAGTCTCCTTGTAGCACATGAACCATCTTGCTCTCCTAAACCCTACGCTCTAGACCGGAGCGTCACTAGCAAAACCCACACACGCAAACTGCACGGCGAGACGCGACGGGACCAAGTCCTCCAACGGCCGCAGCATTGCTTGGATAGGGTGGTCTGGAGACGAGGTCCTCGCCATCCAGGGCCACTTGGAGGTTCATGGTAGTTATTAACCAATCATACCTGTACTTTTAACTGTGCTTGTAGCCATATTCGGGCACTAAAGGGGCTGATAAGTGGCTTATACATGCAGTTATAATTAGCTAATAAGTATCATGAACCTCCAAGTAGGGGCTGAAGGCCTAGGCTGGCAGGACAGTCGCTCGAACCCTGCGCCAAGCCGCTGTTGGACCCAGCGCCACGCAGGCAACGGGTAGCCGCACAGATGAACGGACACCTCCTTCGGGAGAACATCCGTAACTTATGTGCGTAGAGGCGGGTGAAAAGGCGGGCTCATCACATGGTGATAGGGGGACGACATGAGCAGCTTCGGACAACCAAAGAATACTACAACTACAATGAAGTAAAGAGCCAGAAAATAAGAAATTAAAATTTCCTTTATCATGAATCATAACCATTAGCTATAGTCATAGTTATAGCAAGAACTATTGCAATAATGTAATAGGATGTAATAGGACCGATCTCCTGGCCATGCCCACTGGATATTGAGGCGCGCTCCACAAAGAATATGGCAGCCTGCTTCCTGCAGCGGAAGCTGAGGAATCCAGGAAGCGGGCTTCGTCAGTGTTGATGGGCTGATCGCAAGCGTTGATGCAGTGGGGGGGGTGGGGAGGGGGTACCCCTAAGCCCTAAGCCCTAAGCCCTAAGCCCTACCAACCCTAAACTTAACACCCTAAACCCGAACCTTGAACCCTAAACCTTGGAAAAGCAAAGAGCACATGCGCACACACACACACACACACACACACACACACCCACGCACGCACGCACGCACGCACGCACGCACGCACGCACGCACGCACGCACGCAAGCAACACAAAAAATAACCCAGGGTCCCTCTCCAAAGCCAAAAGAAATAACACGAAAAAGGGGGCCAGGGTCCCTCTTTGAAGCCAAGCTGCTCCCTGTGCGGACGAAGCTCCACGGCCCAGGCAGTTCTCAATGTTGGCCTGGTAATCGCATAGTCGTAACGATTAGTATAACTATAAGAAAATCTTTAACACACACATACATATATATATATATAGAAATAGTGTAACCATGCAATAACGAATTCATGAAAGCATGTATAATGCTGTAAGTGATGAGGTGATGTAGTGATGTAAGAATGCAATAATGTAACAATGTAACAATGTAACAATGTAACAATGTAACAATGTAATGACGGGATCGCGCACAGCAAACCTCGGATCTTTGGGTGCAGAAACCTTGTCGACAGCAACCAGGATCCCGGCCAGTCAGGGCCCGGCAGCACATGGGCTTTGAAGCACCTGCGGTTTAGGGGTTAGGGTTTAGGGTTTGGGGAACTCAACACAGGGAGCAAGTCTACGGATTGGCCCCTGAAACCCTCTGCACAGCGGCTCATGACATGAGACTTCCGCTTGAAACGCGATACTGGGAACACGACATCGGGGCTTCCGAAAAAAAAAACTTGAGAGCAGGGCGAACGAAAGCTAGGGCGCAGGTGTGAAGACCGCGCTGCTCAGCCCTGAAATGATAAGTAACAATGCTGACCTAAGGGGGGGCGGGGGGGGGGGTCCTAAGGGGGGGCGGGCCCCCCCCCACCTTATCGGGAACATGGGGCCCCCCCCCCTTGGGTCCGCCAGCCTCCAAGGATTTCTTGTGTGGTCACCCCCAGAGGGGGGGGGGGGCCCCCATGGCAGCTTAAACCTCCGATATATCGGAGATTAAGGCCCCTGAGTGCTGTTTGACCCAAGAACAAAATGGTAAACAAGAACTCCCGCAAGCTCCAAAGGAGCTAGCTTTCGTGAAAAGGACCTCCAATGTATGTGTGTATATATATAGAGATCCCAAAATAGTAGGATTCCCTTTCTTTATATAAGGACCCAAATAAGGTACCCCTAATTTCGGAAATCCCTACATGAAAAAAAATCCCAAGGGAGGCCAGAGCACAGGAGGTGCTCCGAGACGCCTCGCTGCTTTGCTACCTGGGACTTAGGGTTTGGGGTTTGGGGTTCAGGCTTTAGGGTTTAGGGTTTAGGACTTCAGGTGGCTTCGCGAGTTTGGGCTTTTCGGGGCTTAGGAAGCTCAGGGGCTTCTTCTGTTTTTGTCAGTCTGGTCCCAAGACCCAAAGGGTTTGTAGGATTTATTGGGCTTATTGGGTTTATAGGAATTGTAGGCTTTATGTGAGCAGTATTGAGCAGTCATTGCAGACCAATCCAGATGCGCTGCTTCACTCGTGGGAGAAGACCTCAGAAAGCGAATCCGGTGCCTTAATCCCTCAAGTTCCCTGAGACAAATTTCGGCCCCCAGGAGGCCTTTCCGGGCCCAGTGCGCGTCAGCGATGTCAGCGTTGCCTCCCAGGAGCTGCATGGGGACAAAGCTGCGCGCGCGGACTCTCAAAATGACAAGTCGGTCGGCTGCGCTGGGCAGGTCGGGGATGGTCAATGTAGAAAAAACGACGAGGTTTCTGCTGAGTAGTGCCCACGACGTGATTCCCATCGCTACAGTGGTTGATTGCGTTGATGGCTCATATCTACTGGTAGAACCACTGGACGAAGCACCTTCTGAAAGAGTAAGTATCTTCATTCGGTGTGCTCGGCACAAAACTTGGAGGAAGCAGCTCGGTGAGCTGATTCGATCATCTGCGCAAGAGCATGTGGCGCATTTTCTATGAAGAAGGAAGCTGCAACAAGTTAATCAGAGTGAATCTCTCTACCCAACTCATCAAACAGCAGTTTCCCCCTCGCCACGTCGTTAAGTCCACAGACCTCAAAGCGACAACTTCGCTTCCAACTCCTCACTCCCCTGCCTCAGAAGGCTTGTTCTTTGCACGTCGTGCTGCTCGTGCGAGAGCACGGGATTCTGCAAGGACCAAGGTGGCAAGGCCTAAGCTGGGACTGGGGGGCAGTTTTGCATCAGCAGCTGCACACAATGGCACCGAGGCACCGAGCACTACGAAAACAAACCAGGCTGCTGGAGTAGTAGCTTCCCGCACAGGCGAAGCGCGCGGGCAATGGCTCGCAGCCAGGGTCGGCCGTGCGGTCATCTAAGCTATGCAGCACACCTCAGAGAAACGTCGACTAAGTGCTCGAGGTCAGCAACTGGGAAACAGTGGGGTACGTCGAGCTTCAGCTTCCGGCATGAGTTTTGCAGAGTGCTCCTTTGATGAAGCCCCAAAGATCAAAGATGTGCAGCACCTTCTAGAAACCTTAGCTACGAGAGCAACTACAACAAATCCAAGCTGTTCCCTGGCCCTGCACCAGTCATGCGCCGAGGTCACATGACCAGAAGGACAGTGCTGCTTCCCGGGCTGGCGGAACTCTTTTCCGCTTCTTGGCCATGCACAAAAGCAGCCACTGCGGAAGCTTGCATACAGAGGTCAAGGACTTGGGACAATATGACCTCAAAGACTACCCAAGCCTGGCTGCACCTTTCTTGACTTCTAGACCATGAGGGTACAACATGCTCAGCACAGCTCCACCTTCGTAGCAATCAAGAAGTATCAGTAGCTCAAGCTGGCCAGCACTCCAGTCTTATTCCCGCAGGTGTCCAAGTCTTGATTTTCCAGTGTAGGAGCTTCCCTAGAATCTCTCTGTAGCAACCTCTTTCGATTTGTTGGCAGACTTGAACACCTGCAGCCATGCTGGATGCGACTTGGGCCACGGAGCGCTGCGGAAGCGTTGAGAGCTTCTTAGGGCGCTAAGCTTCCGATGCTCAGGCCCTCGCGAGCCATGAGATCCCACCATCCCAGAAGCTCCCCTCTGAACAAAACGCTGCGCAAGACTTCCCCCCCAATGGCAACAAGTTGAAGCTTCACGCGACCTGGATGCCCATGTTCTGCAAGGCATTCTGAAACCAAGCCTGGCGATCTTGACACATTTTGGATGGCCACCCAGTCAAGAATGCCCCCTGGCTCTTGAAGACCCTGCAGTGCCAAAGGCTTGGTCTCTTGGCGCCCGAGCCCTATCCCTCAAACGTCGAAGCGCCCTGCCTGGTCATGGCCAGAAATGTCCACCTCGAGAGAAAGCAGCAAGAAAACCCCCGCGCGGCATGGGGATCCAACGTGTTTTCCTTTTGTAATTGCCCTGCCTCTGCCAGCAGCGCTTCACATAGAGGCTTGAGAGACTGCAAGCGGCGCTCCTGGGGCTTCTGGTGGACATCGGAACTTGGGGCACTGCATGTGCGCCCGAGCATGTCAGAGGTATACACAAAACTGCACTCGCTCATCGCAGGTCGAGCTACTGTTTGGGAGTCCTGCCTGGCTGGGAGAGTTTAGGGTGTTGGGGTGTGAGGTTCGAAGAGGGAACCTACAATGGAGGGCGCCTGGAGACTCTTCGGACACTGTCTGCACTGGTACTCAGACTTGCCACCACCAGCATCTCGAGTCTTGGTCCCATGCCAAGTCGAGGTCCACGTTCCGAAAGGACTTGGACGGCCTAAGAAGCTGCAGGCAGGGCTTCGGCACGTACTGAACCTGCGGCCTGCGGTGCCTGAAACTGGTTGATACCCCGCCAAGATCATTGTACATTCTACCTTTGATATTATATGCTCTACGTGGTGTGTATATATATATATGTACTCGCACATCTGTACACTGCGCACATATATTCTATCGAGGTGTTCACCAAAGAGTGTTCACCAAAGGCCCTTCATCACCCTCAGCTCCTGGGCACCTGCTTTGCCGACCAGCGGCTCTTGCTTCAGTCTGCTCGCAGCCTTCCTGCGAGACCACCGGACTCCAAAAGCCACGCGAGAGACTCACAAGATCTCGCAAGCGCTCGGCCCTTCCTTCGCCTTCCTTGGCAAAGACTCCCTAGAGGCCTACAACTTCAACCGCCAATGTGTGCGACTTGAGCTATGGATCTTCAGAGAACATTTTTGAACAATGCACCAACAAGACGACATCTCTCTATGCCTTTGATTTGAAGGGCCCGGAGGTGCACAGTCTGCACTAAGAAACGGTGATGAAACCTCGACGATAGATGAAGCTGACCGAATTGCAAGATGATGCAGGAAGATGCCACCCAGTATCTCGGAGCGTTTTCTTCTGTAAACGATCTCTCAGTGCTGCCGGTGTTCGGCAGCAGGGCCCAGAATCCAGGCATTTGAGATTCCGGGAAGGCGCTAAAAGGGTGGGATGTCCCCCTTATACTAACAGTCCTTCACGGGGATTGTAATAGGGCGTACTACTACTATAGTCCCCATTAAGGACTGTTAGTATAAGGGAAAACATCCCACAACAAAGGCTTCAGGCGTCGCAGGCTTCGAACCGCCATATAGGTGATCACCTCAGCTTCTGGGCCCCAAGGCTCAGCGGAAGCGTGTGAGAACAGAGCACTGGGCCTTCACATGCGATCACAAAAAGAGTTCACAAGAGAAAAGACGGGGCCCTTGAAAGCCAAGCTGCTTCTTGAACAAAGCTCTCTGCATGCTTCAGCCTAGGGAAGCTCTGCTCTCAAGCTCAGGTCCCAGCCCTTTGCCAGGCAAAATGTCCGTGGCGTCCTCCTGCCGAACGTCCATGGATGCAAACGAATGCGTGGCGAGCGTGTCTTGGAGTTTCGACGGTCCGGCTTTCTCCCGGGCGACGGAGTCGAGTGTCGAATGTGCTGATGATGAAGATGCCCATCATCATCATCATCATCATCATCATCATCGTCGTGGCGGCCGTAGCGCTGCTGGTGATGGTGCTGCTGGTGCTGGTGGTGCTCCAGCCGGATTGTCAAATGTGCTTCTTATTTGGGTCCGAATGTTGATGGCGATGATGCTGGTGCACATGGTGACAACGGTCGAGGTGAGTGAAACTGCACTTAAACGCTTCGAAAACGCTACCACACTCTACTCGAGGCCTACACCGGAAACAAGCACCCCCGATGACCCTAAACCCTAAACCCTAAACCCTAAACCCGAAACCCTAAACCCTAGACCCTAAACCCTAGAACCAAACCCTAAACCCTAAACCCTAAACCCTAAACCCTAAACCTAAACCTTTGCCAAACCTCTGGAGCCTGCTTCGGCGCTTTCTTAAAGCGCTGCTCCAGCTGCTGGCGCAGCCGGACCTGAAGCACAAGGGGCAGCTCATTATGCATTGCGCGTAACAATTATGATTATTATTATGATTATTATTTTTTATTGTTATTATTACTATTATTATTGTGAGTATTTTATTACTATTAATATTATTATTATTGCTATGATTAGTATTACTATTTATTGTTCTCCTTATTGTCAGGCTTCAAGCTTGCAAGCCGTGGATTCTCAGTGCAGTAGTGGATCAATAAAGCAGCTGGATATGGATTCAAAGGGCAAACTGGGTGAAAGTCCATCTAAAAATAACGATACATTGCTATAGTATTCTAGTAACACTAGGAATCTTGCACTAGGATTTTCATGTCATGTTGGTGCATGATTGTGGGATTCTATGGTAGCATTATAAACGAAATAAGTATAGCAACGGACATCAGGTGTTGCAGCCTCCGACGCCCGACGCAGCTGATTGCCGAGCTCCGGCAGGCACTGCCTCTGGAAAACAAAAACAGGGTTTAGGGTTTTTAGGGTTTAGGATTTCAGGTTTAGGGTTTAGGGTTTAGGGTTTAGGGCTTAGGGTTTAGGGTTTAGGGTTTAGGGTTTAGGGTTTAGGGTTTAGCATTGGTCAGCTGGACGCAATCGTGTGAAGACATGTCCATCCTAAGATCATCTTAAAGCACCTCTACGGGGGCGGGTTTTGGATTTAGGGTAGGCTCGGAAGACCCTAAACCCTAAAGCCTAAACCCTAAACCCTAAACCCTAAACCCTAGACCATCTGGTCAACGTGTGCTGTCGCCACAGGCCCCTGTAGCCCTCAACCGGGAGGACCACCACAGCGGCTGTGCCCCACGTGCATCAGGCGGCTCCACAGCCTGGGAGGGAATGAAACATTAAGAGTATTCATGCCGTTAAGAGGTCTGATTCAATTCACTGTAAGAGCGGGGGGTTGCAGGGGGGGCCCCCCCCCTTTGCAAACAAAGCTCGCATGATGAGGGCAGGCATTGCACTCATTTGGAAACGCAATGCTCGCATGAGGAGGTTCAGACAGGATTCGTATGCTGTTAAAGCAGTCTTGGCACGGCCTAAAGCTATGTCCGTAAAAGAGCGGGGGAGTTGCGGGGCGGGCGGGCAGGGAGTTGCAGAGGGGCAAAATCGGTGGTTTTGGGTCACGGAGGCCAAACCTGCGCCGTGAGCAGCATCTTTGGCGGAGCACGAACAACATTTTCTGAGCAGTTTCCCCCCCCCCCCCTTTGAGACCTCAACCCAACCCAGAAACCAACCGTACCAAGGAAAAGCATATGAGAACCTCCAAACCATGTATTGAATTTGCAATTCAGCGCGAGAGACGGCTGCGCGCCTACTACATCCAACATCCCAACACATGGCGCCTGCGCAGTCCAACCGATGATATAGAGCACTCAAGCCCAAGGAACGCAGGCAAACCTCTCTACCTCTCCCGTAAAATCTTACTAATCTGATTGACATTATTGATATCCCTAGGTAATCCGCCGAGCCTGGGGCCGGACCCCTTTTTTTGCCAAAAATGGGTACCCCATCTAGGAGAGCAGGGGCCGCCAGCGGATGGTTCGCCAGGACCAGAGGCAGTTGCAGCCCCCAGCAGGGGCCCCCCCTTTTTCCCCGCCCTCCCTCTGCCCCCCCTTCCCCCCCCCTCCCCCCCGCCCGCCCCCCTCCCCCTCCCCCCCCCTCTCCCCCTCCTCTCCACCCTCCCTCCCCTTTCCAAAACCACTACAGAACATTAGTGAGGCTCAACTGCTGTGAGCCTTGAACCGAAACCCTAAACCTTAACCGAAGCACTCAACCCTCAAACCTTCAACAAACCCCCCCTCCCACCCTCCCCCTGCCCCCCCTTCCCCCCACCCCCCCTACCCCTGATGGGCTGGCTCCACCCTACGATTCTTGAACCCCACACCCAAAAAACCCTAAACCCCAAAGCGTGAACCTTGAGCCCTAAGCCCTCAATCCTAAACTAACCCTCAACCCTAAACCCCAAACCATAAACCATAAACCCGGAACCCTAAACCCTAAACCCTAAACCCAACCCTTATTGCTTGGGGCCCAGCAACTTGGGCGCTGCGGAATCACCATGCTCACGCGGATGCGCTGGGCCGGGCCGAGGCGGGTCGCGTAGCGTTAAAATTAGAATGTGACTAATGTGTTTCGTATAATTGACACAATTAGTGTAATTACTAGTATACAATGAAAACGAAAGCTCTTCCCTAATCAAGCCACCAAAAGCTTCTCACTGGACCCAGACGCCTGAAGTAACTTGGTAGACTTCGGTGGGATCAGAAAAGCGTAATCGTTGACGTCTAGCTTGTGTGCATCCAAGCAGCATCAGCCGCGAGACCCCAAACGAGACCTTCCGGACCTGGGAATGTGTGAGGGGTTGATTCAACGAGACATACCGAGACCCGCGCACGTGGAATTCATGAACATGTCATAATGCCCAGCTAGCCTGGCCGATAACAATCAGGGAGACCGACCAAAGCGACAGGAATCTTGCGTGATTTGTTGATTCCGAAACTCAATAGCCAAGGAAGAGACGTCCAGCCCTCGATTTCTGCAAACGAACTCTGTCTTGGCACTGCTTGGGTGTAGAACGAACCGCGAGCACCGTCACTGTGCTACATGCGGGCAGTCAAAGGCCCTCCCGTGCACGTATGCTACTCGAAGATCCCTTATTCCCACACAGCTCGCCAGAAGCATCACCTCAAGCCGTCTCAACTCCCTAAACCCGAGAGCGAAAAGCATTGAAAGGCAGACTTGCAGATATGCGAAGAAATCAGCCAGCAAGATGCCGTGCGCGTAAGAGAAATAACCACCGCTGTCGTCCTCAGAAGATTGAGCCAAGGATCCTCAGTTCCTAAACCCTAAACCCTAAACCCTAAGCCTAAGCCCTAAGCCCTAAACCCTAAACCCTAAACCCTAAGCCTTACGCGAAAGCGCATAGTGTTTGAAAAAGCCTGAGCGCAAGGCCCAACGTCTGTGCCTCGGCAAGCTTTAAGACTTCGCCTGAAGCTGTGCGGTTTAGGGTTTAGGGCTTAGGGCTTAGGGCTTAGGGCTTAGGGGGTCTAGGGTTTAGGGATTAGGGTTTAGGGCTGCAGAACTACGTAGATGAAGAATGCCACTGCATGCCGGTGCCTGGAGGCTACAGTAAAGAGCACGGATAGCGCAGGACGCGATCTGCTTTTCACGATCAGGACGAGATAGCTTAAGGCCACCACTAGCCCCTAGTGTTTTTGGCTCTTGGCTGGCCGGAGTCAACGACGGAGCTCGACCCAACAACGGGCAACTATAGCCTTGATCCTGTGCAGCCGCGACATGGTCTAAGCCACAGTCTGTCACGGCCTGTACTGAGAAGATCCGGAGGACAAGGACAATCGCAAGGAGGCTGAGAGATAGACGCACAGACAGCGGCCCCATCCAGGCAGCGTCAGGCCCTGGACAACCGCTGGGCTCCACCTTATGCGCGAAGAAATTTCGGTCAGCGAGAAAGGAGTCTGGAGGTATTCTTCCAGCGTGCTGAAAACAACCAGGTGTGACTGAGTGGCCAAGAACTCTGTCCATAGGGAGCAGCTAAGCCGAACTTGAATTTCGTCACTGTCCGCACAAACACGTGCCAACATAAGCTTGCTGCCCACAGGCTTTTCTGGTTCTGTTCCGCAGTCTTGGCCTGTGAGGGAGGGAAGCTGATATGGCATGTCATATTATGTTGACATGAACGCTCCGCCGCTCACAGGCCTCGGGCCCACTTGCTTTCGACTGAGGTGATTGTGCACGGATCGCGATGACCAATGGCCAATAACCGTAAACCCTAAGCTCCGCCTTTGGCCTGCTGGTGCAACTACTGACGGGACATGAGTAACTTGCTGGGCTTCAGGGCCTTCCTATGTTGTGAAATACATGGGCGACTGCACGCCACACCCCCCCTGCCCCAAAACCACCAAAACGTGCCTTCTGCTGCGTGCCCGAACTTACAGGAACAACTTCAGAAGCATGCCGGCTTGTATAGAAGAAGGTCGATCGTGAAAGTCCATCGCCGGGAAGCTGATACTTAGCCTGTGATCCTGCCTCGGATCCGTGTCCCTCGAGTGCCTCATCAGCACACAATGCACGTTCGATTGCTGACACTAGCCTGCGGCTCCCTCAGTGCACAAACAAGGAAACGCATCTTCAGCGAAAGGCCATGGGCCTTGGTGTCAGTCGCAGTCGGTGTGCCAGATGTGAGCTCTTCAGCAGCCTGGCACCAGTTTCAGTGAGGCCCTGGACGGCCCTTTTTTTGCTCCACACATGCTGCAGATCGACACGTCGCACAAGTCCTCACACACGCCAGCCACATCTGGCTGCTTGGTTCTCCCATTCGGGGAGAAAATTAAGCCTATTTAAGGTTATTTCGGGGGGAAACTTGGGGGGCAGTGCAGAGGGGGGTAGTATAGAGGGGGGTAGTAGGGAAACCCATGATGAATGTGACTGCAACGAAAATGCGAAGACTGGCCTCTGATCTGCGCGGCTGCGCGTCGCTTGCCTCCTCAACACGGCTTTTCCGTGGCGAGTCGAGAACAGTGTTGGCAAGATGCGCAGGCTGGTGGAAAGAGAGCTCAGCCAAAGACCTTAAGTGCTACAGAAAGGCCACCCATCGACCGCCAACTCCGGGACATATGGGGCTTTACGGAACTAGGGGACTCTAATATAGACCCCCAACTGGAAGGATCTCCTTATATTAACGACCCCAATAAGGTACCCTATTTTCGGAAGCCCCCATGTCATGACCGTCACTTCGCTTGCAACTTGGTGCTCCAGGTCGACGTGATCAATTACATGCCTGCGACTTTGTTCTGCTCGCCTGGAACTTTTCAAGCAGTCTTTCCATTCTTCCATCGGGTTTGGGGTGTCCACACTGGTTCACCACACGGATTGGGCCTCATGCCTTCTGCGACTCACTCCTCTTCCATTTTACACTTAGTGTTGAGGTTTGAGGATACTTGAGGGTACAACGAGGCTCCGCGATTCGCCACACATTGCTTCCTGCAAAGGGCTCTTCTTTAGGTGGTTGTGCTCGTGCGCCTAGGTGCGATCGGGAATTCAACGTACAGCGGGTTCTTGGTGCTTGCATCATGTTGGGGCCAAAACATTCATCGCCCGCGGATCCCAGAAGCTACAACACCTGCTCAGCACAGCACCACAGCACACATAGTGGGAAAAGCATAGCAATCAAATGGCGCACCATGAAAATCAGACAGATACTGCTGCCAATTCAATGATGCCTAAGAAAGTTCTTGTGCCACAGGCTCACGGTCCTAGCTTAGAGTTCGGCTCCTGTCTGAGGCTACGTGCCTCCTGTGCATGTCTGCACTAGCGACCCCTGGCCTCGGTGGCGACTTTACGCTGTTGGCCCTCCTGGAGGATGGGGCTGAACATTCAGGTGCCCTCGAGTTGTAAAAGATGTGAAGATGGGATGAAAGCTGCGGAGAAACTGCTCTGGCCATGATGATGTCCCTCCTTCTTGGCCTGGGCTCCCCCGGGCGCCACAAGTTCCTTCGCTGCCTTAGCTGCTCAAAGTCCAATCCTTCTGAAGGAGTGACCCTTGATAACCTCTCCAGCCCCTCTATGAGCCCTGCAGAACTCCTCTGAGGTCTCCGATCTCTTTAAAGAGCACGAGTCCTCCACCTGACCCTCGGTTATAGAAGCTTGAGAACTGTCGTACGAAATCAAGGTGCCTGCTCTTCAGCTCTTGGCGCGGCAGTAGGAGAAGACGCAGTAGCAACGGCCTTTGCGAGGCGAAGCTAAAGCGGGGCCGAGGCGCGGAGAGCAGTCACATGCAGTCACTGTCGAACAAACAGGCCATGGCTTGTGCGATACGGTGCTCCACCACCGCAAGTCCCTGAAACCCTGAAAGCTGAAGGCCGTGCGCACTGCACCACCGACACCAGGGGAAACCGCTCACGTGGAGAAAATGTGAAACGTCCGCCTCTGCGCCCTCGCTTGGTCGTCGTGCAGCGCTGCCGCCCTCAGCCACCTCCAAAACACCCTCAGCCACCTCCAAAACACCCAACATCATCCCAATCGGCATGCGCCATCGACAGATCCAGGACGAATCCCCTGACACTCAGCACTAGTTCAGCATCACTCGAACCGGAAGGGGGGGGGGGGCCTGAGCCCTGAGAAAAGGGGTGAAAAAAGAAAACTGCCCCTGCCGAAGCCTCCTGGGACCCATTTTGTTTTTTCAGGGATGTCCTCTGCTGGGTAAGGCTGCTGTCTGAAAGCTTTTCAGGAAGCAGCAGCAGGTCTCGTTATCTTGGTTGCAGACAGACTTGCAGACAAGATGGGACCTCGGTTCTTCTTTGGATGGCCTAGGCTGGCCCGGTTGCCGAGGCGGAGGGGGCAAGCGGGCCATGTCTAGATTTTTGATCCCTGCCTCTGCCGGTTCTTCAGGCATGGTGCTGAAGTCAGAGGCATCCTGTGGCAAGCTGCAAGCAGGCAGCAATGGCCAAGTGATCCTTGCTTGACTCTGGTAGATCTTCCCAGCTCATGCACAAGGTAGGAGGGAAACGCAATCAACGTTTGCCCCTTAAACAAGAATACGACCCATATTGGGGGTGGTCGGATCCTGCAAGCTACTCACAAGCATCGTAAGAACTTGTAGATTTTCGGCGGTGCGCCCTTCGAACCAATTCCTAAGGGGAAGGCCCGTGAAGCAGTTGATATAGGAACAAGTACAGTAAGCTCCATACTGCCTTGAAAGGAGCGGGCCCAGAGATACACATGCACTAATGCTCGGCAGAGAGAATGCTTGTGGCCGCCCTTGGTAATGCCTTGGTACCGGCATTCCGTGCAAAGGCCAAGCCTGCCTCCACGCGTCGCGCGTGAGGACCAGCTTCTTGCTGCGATGCCTCAGTGACACCGGGCTGGACTCATCCGGCATTCTTCCCGCCGTACATGCCCTGCACGTTTCTTTAGACGACTGGCTGGTAGACATAACTTGCACATCCAAATGCCACGGCCAAGCCCTCAACAGCATGTAGCATATTCTCCTGAGTCCTAAGAGCTCCTCCCGCCTTCCGTATTCAAGCTTGGCCCGCAATGTAGGCCAACAGCGGTGCAGCATGGTGCAACAACGGCCCGCCTCGTGGTCAGGCGCTGCAGTAGGGGCCCCACTTGCGGCGGACTGCACCTACGCAACGATGCACCATGCGCAGGGTCACCGAGCGACTGCCAAAACGTCCTTGCAGTGCCTGAACCATACGTCAGTTTCAGTGTAACTCATCAATGTTGGCCCGCTGCTTGCGAGATCTCTCCCCGTGTGCACTGTGACTGAATCCTCCTGAAGTACAAGCACGGAACCTCGCGGGCGCGGGCGGCGTGGGCGCCCTGACCAGGCTGACTGCCCTCCTTGGCTCCAGAGACTCTTCGCCGCTAGACATCGTTTATCCACCGAGGCCTTGGGCCGTAGGTGTCTGGGTAGCACAAAGCAGGCACCCCGCTCTTCCCACCCCCCCCACCCCCCCCCCCTTGGCCTCCACTTCCCACCCCTCCCCGACCTCACCTGCCCCCACCCCCAGCCCCCTGGTTTGGGTTGCCTTCTTGCAGCTCAGGCCGAGGCGGGTCACGTACCGGTAGAAAAATCGATTGATCAAATGTTGAGGAACAGTCGGTGTCAAGTCAACCGGTAGACTCATGCCATCTGCTCCGCCAGGTCTCTGCGCGTGTTTCTGGGCGTGTTGCCACGGCGGAATCCGACTCTCTCGCATCAACGTGCGCAGCAGCCGGCGAGCTCGTCGCCTGGGCCGTGCTTTCTTACCCAAGAACATTCTTCGAGCTTGAAGCCTCACGGGCCCTAAAGCCAGCAAGAACCACTGCCCGGACAAATATGTTACATCATGTCACAGGATGTCACAGGCGAACTCAGGCTCTTAACATGCGTTCAAGCCGCCGTGCCCGACAGGTCTGCTGCGATCGACCTGAGCTCTGGGAACAGCAACGCTACGACACCTCTAAACAATCTCCAAGACAACCTTCTACCGACGTTTGCCAGCAATCACGCTCCCACGCCGCCAACGCCGCCCACGCCGCCCACAATCCCAGGCCAGCCATGAAACGTCTCTGTCGTGCTCCGGATTAAAATTGACCCAGCGACCCCTGGCGGAAGCCTGACTCCAACTGGTGCTCCAGCTCCTTGCGATTGGACTTTGGGCTGTGACACGTGGAAGTCTGAGCACAAGCGTGACCGTCCAGCCAGCGGGACTCTGCAAATCGTCCTTCAGCTCCAAGTCGGCTGCCGCACGCAGCTCTGGATCCAGCTGGCTGCCGCGCTTGCCCTGCAGCTCCTGCAGCTCCTGCAGCTCCGCTCGGAAAGCGAACTTAAGCTCCGAGCCTGCACGTTGCGCAAGTACAAGTGCCATCTATTCGAAATCACCACTGCCAGCACCGGGTCTACACCAACCTCACACCGGCACAGGCGCCCGTACCCACACCCTACTGGCTTACCCCACTCTGGCAACTTAAAGCACTTGGCGAAGCTGAGGCAGACACAGTGCTTGCATTCCGTGCAAAGGCCAAGCCTGCCTCCATGCGTCGCGCGTGAGGACCAGCTTCTTGCTGCGATGCCTCAGAAACTTTCGAGCACACCGGGCTGCACTCATGCTGTCGTCCTCAAATGACTCCTCCACACCCAACCTTCTTCCCGCAGTACATGCCCTGCACGTTTCTTTAGACGACTGGCTGGTAGACATAACTTGCACATCCAAATGCCACGGCCAAGCCCTCAACAGCATGTAGCATATTCTCCTGAGTCCTAAGAGCTCCTCCCGCCTTCCGTATTCAAGCTTGGCCCGCAATGTAGGCCAACAGCGGTGCAGCATGGTGCAACAACGGCCCGCCTCGTGGTCAGGCGCTGCAGTAGGGGCCCCACTTGCGGCGGACTGCACCTACGCAACGCTGCACCATGCGCAGGGTCACCGCGCGACTGCCAAAACCTCCGTGCACTACCATCGTCCATGCGTGAAATTGGCCCCCTGCTGCTTGCGAGATCTCTCCCCATGTGCCCTGTGACTGGATCTTCCTGAAATGGCTCTAGATGCGTTTCTTGCCGCCTATAACTAAGGCCGCCCATACATCTCCCGTACAAGCAGGGAACCTCGCGGGCGGCGTGGGCGCCCTGACCGCCAGGCTGACTGCCCTCCTTGGCTGCAGAGATGCCCTCAAGGTCCTCAACCCAACAAAACCCTTCTTCGCCACTAGACATCGTTTACTAAAAACATCGATTGTAACATGTTGAGGAACAGTCGGTGCCTAGTCAACCGGTAGACTGATGCCATCTGCTCCGCCAGGTCTCTGCGCGTGTTTCTGGGCGTGTTGCCACGGCGGAATCCGACTCTGCCGCATCAACGTGCGCAGCAGCCGGCGAGCTCGTCGCCTGGGCCGTGCTTTCTTACCCAAGAACATTCTTCGAGCTTGAAGCCTCACGGGCCGTATAGCCAGCAATAACCACTGCCCGGACAAATATGTTACATCATGTCACAGGATGTCACAGGCGAACTCAGGCACTTAACATGCGTTCAAGCCGCCGTGCCCGACAGGTCTGCTGCGATCGACCTGAGCTCTGGGAACAGCAACGCTACGACACCTCTAAACAATCTCCAAGACAACCTTCTACCGACGTTTGCCAGCAATCACGCTCCCACGCCGCCAACGCCGCCCACGCCGCCCACAATCCCAGGCCAGCCATGAAACGTCTCTGTCGTGCCCCGGATTAAAATTGACCCAGCGACCCCTGGCGGAAGCCTGACTCCAACTGGTGCTCCAGCTCCTTGCGATTGGACTTTGGGCTGTGACACGTGGAAGTCTGAGCACAAGCGTGACCATCCAGCCAGCGGGACTCTGCAAATCGTCCTTCAGCTCCAAGTCGGCTGCCGCACGCAGCTCTGGATCCAGCTGGCTGCCGCGCTTGCCCTGCAGCTCCTGCAGCTCCTGCAGCTCCGTTCGGAAAGCGAACTTAAGCTCCGAGCCTGCACGTTGCGCAAGTACAAGTGCCATTCGAAATCCCCACTGCCAGCACCGGGTCTACACCAACCTCACACCGGCACAGGCGCCCGTACCCTCCGATCCAGTCCGAGTTTTGTTAGCTCCGAATGGTTCAGAAACCTTCTGATGGGCATGCCCAAGGCAAATCTCCGAAATTCCTTAATCAGAAGAGGATCCCACTTGGGGTTTAGGGTTTAGGGTTTAGGGCTTGTAAGGGCCTATAGGGTTTAGGGTTTGAGGCTTGGGGCTTAGGATTTCGGGCTTAGGGTTTCGGGTTTGGGGTTCGGGTTCAAGGCATCTCCCCTGCGCGCCCAAAGCATGACACAGCCGAAAGCCAGGCCTTCACTCGCTGTGACTTCTGCTGCGCTTCGGCCGCGAGCCTTCGTCAAGCCCAGGGGTCCTAAACCCCAAAACCCTAAAAACCCAACACCCTAAAAACCCTGAACCCTACAACCCTACAACCCTAGCCCCTAAACACTACACCCTAACCCTAATTCGCAAACCGGGGTCATGTCCAACCGTCCAACCAACTCCAGACCCGGAGCCCTTCACGCCTTCAAGCCAGGGCCCTGCGCCCGAGAGTCCCCTTTAGTGCTTCTGGAAAGCCGTACGATTTGCTTGTGTTGCAGAACTTGCATCTGCCATTGTACTATCCAATATTTGCACAAGCGTTCTGGCCGTCCAGTCTCGAAGCCGTTCCTGGAAAAGCATCCAGATACCCGAGGCCCCAAGCATGAAACTCCGTACTAAAGCCTGCGTCGCAAATCGCGTTCCCAGCTGCGGTTTCTGTTTGTGTTCCCCAAGTTTGAAGATGAATGTATGTGTCCAACTGTTCATTTTCCAAACGTCGTCACACCCGACAGCCGCAGAACAACAAAGGTGTGAACAGATGTCAAAAGAAGGCACCTCGCTGCAGTGAAACGCACCTTTCCCCTACAGATGTGCGTGTGCGTGGATACCCGTCGATGAAAGTCACGACTAGACTCGATACTTCCTCTCATTCCTGTTCCGGACGCTTGAAATACCACATCCTTCTCCTGAAAGCACACAGACGCAGTAGCCACTCAACAATGCTGGCCCTGATCCAAATTTCTTCAGCATGTCAATGCCAAGTCTCTGCTCCGCCTCCTTTGCTGCCTGCTCAGCAAGGTGCTTCTCTCGCAGCTGGTGAAGCCGGAGGGCCTGGTAGGCTTGGTGCAGGTAAACAAGCAGAGTCATATAGCAGCAGAATCATTTATATTCTCAACTAATAACTCATGATAGTATTATATATACACAGGCTACGATAGTTCAACAACGCAAAACGCCCAACGAAAGCCGAGTCGACGGAATGAGGTCCCCGGAATTGATTCGGATGCAACTAAAGCCCTAAACCCTAAACTCTAAACCCTAAACCCTAGACCCTAAACCCTAAACGCAAGTCATGAGGTCCTCAGGCTTGCTTCGCAATGCGAGTGAAGCCGAGTTAACGGCGGGCTTGACTCGGAATGTGAATAACCCCCTGGTTCTTAGGGGAATAAGGGAATGAGGGGCCTGCATGTAATGTTTAAGGGATTAGGGCACCTCATTCCCTTCATTTCTTACTAAGAACCAGCCAAAGAAAGCGGAGTGAGATGAAGAAGTAGGCCCTTCGGTTTGAAAGAGTTTCACTGAACGCTACCCGTTCAATGTTTGGGCCTAAGCCCTATTCCTGAACCCTACTCGGTTCTAGGGTGTTCTGGCGTAGGTTTCTAGGACTTCGGGTCTTCGGGTTTAGGTTGCAGGGCAAGACGAAGTGCAAGGTCCGGAAGGGCTGCAGAGTAGGGTGTTCGGGTTTAGGCTTTAGGGCTTCAGGGCTTTAGGGTCGCGATGTTTAAGTACTCCCCTCCCCCGATGATGTGGCTGTGGGGTTCTGGTTTAGGCCTCTGGTGTTTTAGGTTTTAGGCTTTAGGGCCTGGGCTTTCAGGGCTCATGGGGATTTAAGTCTTTAGGGTTCGGTCTTAATTAGGGCTTGAGGGCTTTGGGTCCCTGAACCTAAACCCTAAATCCTCAACCTTCAACCCTCCCCCCCCCCCTCCCCCCCTTCCCCCGCCTCCACCCCCGCCTCCACCCCCGCCTCCACCCCCGCCTCCACCCCCCCCCCCCCCCCCCCCCCCCCCCCCCCCCCCCCCCCCCCCCCCCCCCCCCCCCGACCCCACGGATCATACCCTCATCTTGAAGACCGAAGGAAGTATCCCTTAAGCAATTCTACAAAATTATACAAAAAATCAGCTGGTGCTACGCAAAAAAAAAACCTAAACTAGAGTAGTACAACCAGATAGCAAGAACAACATAATTTGAAATGAGGCTCCTCGGCTTGCTGCCGCTCGACCCTGTCGAACTCTAACCTGCGAGCAGCGAACGTTGGCACCGAAGATCTGTTGAGCACTTGGTTTGGGGTTTGGGGTTTAGGGTTTAGGGTTTAGGGTATAGGGTTTAGGGTTTAGGGTTTAGGGTTTAGGGTTTAGGGTTTAGGGTTCCAAAACACAGGCGTGCTTCGTCCTGGTCGGACCTTTCCATGCAAGTTTTGGACCCTCCCTGCATAGAATGACGAGTGACTGCCTAAACCCTAAACCCTAAACCCTAAACCCTAAACCCTAAACCCTAAACCCTAAACCCTATTGGATCTTGCAGCAGCTGGCCTGTACGGCTCCAGGAGGGAAGCACCGATGTTTCTCAAGGCCTCTCCAGCTCGAGTCGTTTAGGCCTCCTTTTGGCCATGACCACCACAAGGCCCCCAACATTCCGTGAGTCTGTGAGTGCTTCAGGATTCAGCCTGCGACGTCACGCATGTGTCTTGTGTGCATCCCTCGACTTTACCATGTGCTTACCCTTTTTTATGGTTGAGGGTTTCTTCGTTTGACCACACTTGCAAGGTTTCCCTGCCAGGATTAAAGTGTGCTGCAGGTCATGCATCTGCTGCTGTTTCCTACGGTATGCTCGCCTGCATTGTGCGTGTGCACAGTGTGGGGCGGGCATCGGCCGCCGTGGCGGGTGAGTTTTAGTCAAGAGCCCATGAGATCCATTACCCGAACCCTCTGGGAGCGTTTGCATCATATTATTCAAGGTATACGGCTTTCAGACACTTGGGCAAGAGTTGGCTGCTGCTCCGGACATGACAGCTGTTTCCAATGTCTCCGGCACATCGGATGCTACGATCTTGCGTTCATACCCAAGGTGCGACCCAACCACTGCTTCGCAGGGCCACAAGGGTCATCTCTCCATCTAAGGAGAATACCACACTGGGGTAGGTTTGGGGGGCCCTGTAGAATTTTAAATTTTATGTTTCGCGGATTGTATGGGAAGTAAAGGGAGTAAAATTAACACAGTTATGTTCAAACCTACCCCTGCACGGAACAAGAAAGCACTGTCATTAGCCCGCTCGGAAACTCCCCCCCCTAAAGCGACCGGGAGCGGGGCAACAACATTGTTTATCATTACAATCTTGCACTCGTTGTAGAGAGTTGACAAGCGTTTGTTCGGAATTGTGTCTGAACAGCCATCGGACAAGAAAGGGAGGAATCAGTGCGTGCTTTGATGCGCGAAATTTGTTTGAAAAAGGGCAACGTCTCTAGTAACAACTTAGCCGCGCCTTCGATGTACGGTTTTGTCTGCGGTGCCACAGTCGATTCTACTGTGTCTGCCCGCCATTCTGTTCGGGTTTAGGGGTTTGTGGGTCTAGGGCCAAGAGTTTCAAGTTCAGCCTTAGACCGGATTTCAATGCTATTTCGTTTACGGTTTCCGTACGATTTGGATACGATTCTGATACGATTGTTGGATACGAAAATCGTATTCCGGCTTGCAGCCCATACGATTTCAATGCAATTTCAATACGATTTGGGCACTACGGCCCATACCTACCCATGTACGCTTCCAATACATTGTAAATACGGTGCGCAATACGATTTCAACACGGTTCTCGATACGACTTGTAATACGATTCTGATAGCAGTAGAGGACCATTGTGACATTGGTTACTATAAACTCTAGGGTCGAACCTGAGCACTTGGAGTATGGAGCACATGCTCTGGTTTCTGGAGTGTAGTAGTCTAGGGCTTTCCATGGAAGACCGCGGAACCCGCGTCACGTGAGCTCAGGAACCCTGACCCTGTCAAGCATGGGAGTAGGACCCGACCCCCCACCTCCCCCCTCCCCCCTCCGATTTCAATACGACTCCAATACGATTTCAATACGATTGCAATACGATTTCAATACGATTTCAATACGATTTCAATACGATTTCAATACGACTTCAATACGAGTTCAATACGATGTGGATACGATTTGAACACGACTTGAATGCGATACCCTTGCAATGGGGAAAGCTTGGGACCCATGGATGCACACCAGGCTCCTGTCAATCTCTACACAGACACAAACAAACATAAACAACAAACGAGCAAGTGCGAAATCGCATTCGGGGCTACATAGAAATCGTATTGAGGGTCGAATCGGTAAATGTATCGAGGGGTGCATTGATCAAATATCTGTTCAGTGGACTCGTATCTCAACATCGTATTGAAATCGTATTGAAACCATATCCAGAAACTCCAAGCCGGACCACCGCCACAAGCCAACTAGAAACTCATGGGTCTAGGGCTTCGGGTCCACCAGTCCGTTCGGGTTTAGGCGGTTGTGGGTCTAGGGTTTCGGGTTAATGAAACCGCGAAACCCTTGCGAGCCGGAATGTTGGGAAACGCATAGCCACCAAATCGCTCCATTATAGTTTCGCGACGGGACACGGGACCAGAAAGGCAATCACGACTGCGCATCTATAAAGAACCATAGACAACTCACACAAAACCATGTTACACCCTACTGGCTCTGCTGGTTTCGAAGTGTTGGTCAGTTTTCCGAACATGTATGAAGCAGGGGAAGGCATGATGCATGCAATTTGTGGCAAAAGTGCTAATGCAATACATTTCTGAACCATACAGAAGCATAGAAGGTCCGATCACATCTTCACACGCCTCAGAGGGTCTTAGTCATAGATGCTCTGGAGATTAGAACACTGAAACCTGGATAGGTGGGCGGCTTCAATTTCGAGAAGGCAAGTAGATGCACATGTCCATACAGCAAGATGTCCATGTACGTTGATTTTGTACTGGAGAACGTGTTCACACAGATCAGAAAGTCAGGTGCCTGAAGGAAGAACTGTGTGCCAGCAAGAAGGCTTGACTAGTGACTAGTGGTGCCTTCTTTTTGGTAGGGAGGCTCTCTATTGAAAACAAGCGGCCCGGCTGAACAAGGTCTCCCAACCATCTTGCCGGGGTGTGAGGGGGGGGCGAGGTGCCAGGTGGGGCCCTTCACTAAAACTGTAAATGGTGCACGAAAGCGTGCCCCACATGTCCCACACTCGGCGTTGCCTTGCCTCACACTTGTTCGGGTCCAGTCCCGCAGCAGACGCCGCTCGGGCACAGGCATCAACTCGCCACCGGATCCACTCCCAGGGCCTGGATCATCCAAAGGCGAACCGAGAGAGGATTCGGATTAGCAGACAAATCGGATTCGCCTCACCCCAGGTGATCGAGACTTGGTCTGGAAGTGGGGCACCCCCACCACAGCCGCCTCGATGGCACCTGCCTTGGCGGAAGGAGCGACATTTTGCCTCACTCGATAGATCCGGAAAACAACGAAATATGGCGCTGGATTCGAGAAACCAAAAGTTTGGCTCATCTTGGCTCAGGGAAGGGGTCGAGCAACTTGCTCCAAGCCTGCCGACGACTCGCCCGCAGCATTTTGCTCCGAGCAGCAATGCAGATGGCCCCAATTTCGCACAGCGCTGTCTCCTGATCACGCCGCCGATGTCAGGAGGGCTTGCAGGCTACATGATTTAACCTCCACCAAATACACGCAAGAGAGTAATTAAGCTGTTTGATGAAGACGGGGGTCGAGGACTTGACAGCAGAGCATTCTGGAACAATACCCGAATGACAGTTCAAGTTCCAAGACTAAAAAGCTCGCAAGGGCGCAACAAAAAGGCAAAATCACCTGGTAGGGCGAGGAAGGACACAATAGCATGCAGAACAGCAGCAGTAGCATGCAATGTGTGTATGTGTACTAGTTGAGCAGGTAGGTACAGTAGCTTCCGTGTACAAATCCTCAACCATGCAGTGGAACTCGAGCTTAAACCGGGTCTCTTCTGTCGTCAGCGCTGCCGACGCATGCTCCTTGCAACGCGGCATGAGGCCAAAGGAGTTACTTGAATAGAATACAGAATATACAATATAAAATATAATCATATATCATATAGCATATATCACATATCATATATCATATAAAAAATAATCTAATATAATCTAATATAATATAATATAATATAACATAATATAACATAACACAGTATAATATAATATCATATAGTATAGTATATATTATATATAATTAATATCTCATCTATAATATACAATGTATAATATATAATAGAATGTAATATTTTATTGTCTTAAATTATGTTATGTTATCTTACATTATGTTAGATTATATAGATTATGTCATACCATATTAATTATATTACATTGTATTATATTATGTTTTATTTTCTAATACATCCAATATAAAATATAGTTCATCACTTAAAGGAAGGAAAGCCCATCAAGCCAATCGGCCTCCTCCAGGCCCAGAAGGGCGTCGCCACTGCGGGCAGTTTCCCAGGCAATGGCAAGGATGCTGCGATGGTGCTGCTTACCTCAAGGAAGCTTAGGGTTTCAGGGTCTCAGGGTTTCAGGGTTTCAGGGTTTCAGGGTTTCAGGGTTTCAGGGTTTCAGGGTTTCAGGGTTTCAGGGTTTCAGGGTTCAGGGTTCAGGGTTCAGGGTTTAGGGTTTAGGGTTCAGGGTTCAGGGTTTAGGGTTTAGGGTTTAGGGTTTTAGGGTTTAGGGTTTAGGAAGCCTTCAGAAGCCAAGACTGCTATACCTCTGAATGTTCTCCAGGGCTCAAAGAAGCTAGTTGACGTAGTGATCTCAGAAGGGAGCAAGAATGGCCATAGCTAGCAGGCGGGAGTGGACGAAGAGGATGGCAGGAGGGTCGTCCCCGATAGCAGGCAGAATCATAAGGTACTATGAGAATGAGCATCAATGAGTAGAGGGTTTAGGGTTTAGGGGATTTAGGGGTTTAGGGTTAATGAAAATCAAGCCGCAAATGGCGGCATCCAAGAATTGAATTTGACCAGTGCTGGGGCATCCCATTCAGTTCTTGTACCAGAATCTCATGTTCTCCGAAACAGGTCTTTGTGGGATGCTTGCAGGTGGCACTACGACACAACAAAATTTGTGGAGACACCGCTGATGCCCTCATACCAGGTTGCTGACACCAGATTTCAGCAGCGTTGCCGCAAATTGGTTCAGCGCCCCCATGGCCGCCTTCTGTTCGAGTGCGGCTTCGTGTGGTTCGGTGAGGCTTTGGCTTCCCTCAACCCTAAACCCTAAACCCCAAACCCTAAACCCTAAACTTCAAGCCCTAGACCCTAGACCCTAGACCCTAAACCCGAAACCCTAAACCCTAAACCCTAAACCCTGAAGCGCCGCTTGGCGCGGCTTAGAGGCTGTCGCACACAAGACGCGCCTCCACAACCTCGTCCCGAGGGTCGGACACACTCATGGAGACCTCGGGTCTGGCAATGAGCTGCTATGATACTAGTATATTCTTAGATTGTTACATCTATATAATCTCATGTTGGTATATTGTTATATTCGTAGTCATGGCATTATTGCATTATTGTGATAGCGTATTATTGTGCTATTGTGATACTACTGTTTTGTTGAAATCTTTTTGTATCATTGCATTATTGTATTGTACTACTTGCATGTTTTATTAGATTGTCAAATGCGACTGTATTGATATTACCGTACTATTTTTTCTACTACCAGACTAGTATCTTACTATGCCGAAAGCGTCTAAAGTCTCAAGTCAGTTACAGCAGGAACATGGCATTGCTTTGGACTCAAGACGGACTCGCCTGCAGCCATATTGTTCCATGTTGCATTGCGGCGTTTTTGTACTACACATTCTCACCATTTTATCATAGTATTATCATGTTCTCATATTATCACGCCAAAATGTGGAAGTCCCGGCCTAGGACATCATCTACCCCGCAGCAACTTGCGGCAGCTGTTTTCTGTGTCACCGCCATCGTGCCGGACTGGGCCGGCTGCAAGCACTGGTATATTTGAGTCTTTGTCGGGCCAAGAAGCCATTTCGGCAGAGCTGTGTTGCTGTCCTGCGTTAATGAAGGTCAGCATACTTCCCCCCCCGGACGTCCCCCAGCGGCTCTGAGAACTTCAAGCTTCTCTTGCTTCTTCAGCTTGGAGCCATCTGGGGACGCGCTTCACACCTTTTGCTGACCATGTCACATGGCTCCGGCCTTCTCACGGAAACACCTCCAAGAGCAGTACCCTTTGTCAAGAGCGGCTAAATACAGCAACCATTTGCCCCCCGGAGCCAAGTGATCAACAAAAGAGGCATCGAACGCAACAATACAGCCATGCGGTTGACCCCATCGGTAGACTAGGGCTTCTGTGGCCTTTCTGGGAGCGCGGTTCAGGTTGGGGTTTAGGGTCCAGGGTCGGCAGTATTGTCGGTCCGCGATGGGTACTTTGCCGGCAGCAGGCTTGAGTTTGCTTCTCGGTAAGAGCTGAGTTGATCTGTTGCGCTCACCCTTGTGGCTTGTGGCTGCAATTCCTTCGGTTGCCGAAGCCTTCCCTCAAGCCTTCTGCCGGGCTGGGTGTGTTTGCATTGGTGTTGGGGCACCCAAGAGCCCAGGACCCTTAAACTCCACTGGGCCTCTTGGGTGCAGCCCAATGGCAGACATGGCCCTGAAACATCACAACACTGCATGGACCAGCATGGGCATTTGAGGTGTACCGTGAGCTGTACTCCCTCATCTCGCAGCCGAGCCTCTCAGAGGCCCGCTTGTAGAGCAGGACTTGGAGCTTGAAACAAAGTCTTCCTAAGCCCTTCCAGGCAATCAGGGGAAATTTGTTAAGTTTTGGCCGCGACTTGGGACTTGGGACACTCCAGCCCCACCAGCCCACTAGCCAGGGCACTCTGGCGGCTGAACACACACCGACATCTTGCCTGTTCCGCTCGCCACTCCAATGAGGCAGCTCACTAGGCTTGCTGGTTCCTGGTTCAACATCCCTAAACCCTAAACCCTAAACCCTAAACCCTAAACCCTAAACATGAATGCAAATGTGCTCGCGGGCTTTCCAGGCAGTGCTTCGCACAGGAGCGATGGATGCCCAAATATCTCCGGGCATGTGTCAGCCTGCGGGCCCGGTCCACGATCAATGTATTCAAACCAGCACAAAAATAGATTGACGGGCATTGGGAACAGGCGCAGCCCACAGAAAAGCAGTTCTCTCTCCTACTGCAAACTTACGTGACGAAAGTACACGTAGCAACGATGACCTATGCTAAAGCTCGTAACCTCCGGCAACATTCCCGAACTTACCATGATTCAGCTCTTTCTTCTCAAACGACCACCTGCTTCATCGAAGCCTATTTTCTATAGACCTTCACTAGACACCGCTCCAAGGGTTGCACAATGGGCTGCGCCAAGATGTTCAGACAACTGAAAACACAGGTGGGCAGAGGGCCCTGGCCGTGTATGATGATTGTTTGTTAGCAAGATATGAGTACAATGAGTACAAACACGCAAGCCCCACAGAACTCAACTCTGAAGCAGATCAACCATTCGCTACTTGTCCTTCCTGGCGTGGATCACGGCCGACTTTGCCCAGCTGCTCTACACGGCATAAGAAGCACGATAGCTACCGAACAAAAATGTTCATGGGCGGATTGTGGAGGTCTTCGACTGCTGTACCGGAAACACCTGGCGAGCTGTCAGGTTTGCCATCAAGTGAAGAACGAAGCAACCCCGCCCGTCATTGCTTCATGGATGCAACAGAAACCATGAGGAGCAGCCATTGCTACGTTCATAATGCAACAGTACGATCTAGTACGTACTAGTCATCACAAATGAATGATGTGATTTTTGAACACTTTGGCTGGGTCCAAGCTGTCGGCTGCACTCCTTGAATTAGGGCTCCTGTCTGTTGGTAGGGAACCGAGCCGCTCACTGGACGGACCGGATTCGCGCGCCGCAAACTTCGCGCAGCTTGATTCATGCGCTGTTCCTCACGCACCTAATGGCGGATGCGCACCCCAGCCGACTGATTCGCGCACCGCGCACGAATGATTCTTGCGCACGAGCTTATTCGCGCAGAGGCCTGGGCAGATTCGAGCATCATCACACAGCCACGGAAGCGACTCGCACACTCAGAGGATGGTGCGGATCCCAGAAGTCCTGAAGCCAAAGACCCCAAACAGACCCTAAACATCCCCAAACCCCAGAAAAGGCTAAAACAAGCACAAAAGTTCTGAGACCTGAAGACCCTGAGCGCGAACTCGGTCAGCAGCGCTTGAATCGTGAGTTCTTGAATCCTGCTTGAACTGCTGTGGTGCTTGAATCGCAGTGCGTGAGTCGCTACCAGTGAAGCGGGCTTGAAGCAGACTTGTACGGTCTGGCGAAAGGCTGTTGATTCATGGTGCCGCTTGAAGGCCTAGTGTGAACAAAAAACATCCCCAACTTCCCCAGAGGGCTTGAAATTTCGATGCTCGCGAACTTTCGTGCAGCTGCCCCGCTGATTGAGCTGTTTCTAAGCCCCCGAGAGCAGGCTTGCAGCTTCGACTGCAGGGTCTCAACCGGCTGGCAGCATCCTTCCTGTTTTTGCTGCCTCTACATGCCTTTACCGGCTACAAGTGCGGAATCCACGAATATGCCCCACCCATACACCCACCGCAAAACTCCGCTTCGGCTCGCATCCCCTGGTCCCTAAACCCTAAACCCTAAACCCTAGACCCTAAACCCTAGACCCTAAACCCTAGACCCTAAACCCTAGACCCGCCTCATCCGGCTTGTGTCGCTGGGGCGAGAAGGCCTTGAAATGACATGCCGCGAGTCCGAGAGCTGAAAGGAAAGCCACGAGGGCTTCTCTACGTAGGTCGCACCACCGGCTACAGTGACGTGACAACAGTAGTCTCCAATAAACTAACCATGGCCATCATACTCAGAAGACGAGTAACAGGAGCCACAAGGATGTCATGGCGGAGCATCCCAGTCGCTCGCAACCCCTCCCCCTTAAGAGATTTTTTGGATCCCTTGGGATTCCCAGACATGCTGAGGCGGGCGCCTGCATTTCCTGCGTGCAGGCTGGAAAAATTGGTCTTCTTCTTCTGTTTTTGGTTGGGCCTTTAGGGCCTTGAGGTTTTTTTGTGGGATCTTCGTGGGCTGAACGACAGGTGCTGTACGGCAAAGGTGCTTCCTGGCAAGACAAAGACTCTTGGTATTGGAGAATTGGGTTATAAGCCATGGTGCCCTGGTTACTTACCCGGCTATCACCTTACTTCTAAGTACCCATGAACCTCCAAGTAGGTTTACTGAACCTGAACCTGAAGCTTCGTACCCCCAAGCCTATTTGGGGTGTCATCGTGGTCTGCGGCGCGATGATGGCTTCGCTGCTTGCGGGGGCACCTGCAAGAAACATCGGCCCACTGAGAAACGCTTAAATCCAGGCCCGAAACTCATTGTGAAATGATCAATTCACAATCAAGATGCAGATCTATGATACGACAGCTTTGCAAGACCATTAAGTTGCCCCGGCAACGAAGTGTGGCTTGCGAAGAAGCTCTCCGACGGCAAACTCAATCCTGCCGAGCACCCACTTCCGCCGCGCGCTTGTTCCGGAGAGAGTAAAGCAGCCTGGAGAGAGGGCTGCTGTTCACAAGCTCAATGCTTCAGCAAGTATATTCTAGAAGCCATGTCATAGCCGCATCGAACAGCACTACCTCTCTGCTGTATCTATTCTCGCTATCACGACTCCACCTACTCAGCCCAGGAAACGGATGCCAAGTGACTCGAGCATGTCTGATGAAGGCAATTGACGCCAAGGCCGATCCTCCCGGAGGCAGCTGGGCAAAGCCAGGAGAATCGCATGTAAGAAATCTGGGCACCAGACCGCAATGAAAGGACCCTTCGGGCGCACGGCTCTAGAGTGCGCCGGCGTCTGTAACCGACCTCTAAATTACATGTGTATGTATATATACATATACATATATCTATATACATATCCCATATGTATAAAACATATATTTTGCACCACCACCACCACCACCACTGCACCCCTCCGCGCCCCGTTGTGGTTTGGCTTTCCGGATTTCGGGTCCCGCCCTACTAACCCTCGACCGCTTTAGGGCTTAGGGTTTCGGGCCAACCTTGCGACGCTCCATAGGGTCTATGTGGGGGAGACGGGTGAGGTGGCCCGATAGTTTGCATCGAGCTTGGAAATTCGGGGTTCCTGTGCGCCGGTACCGCGTCTTGGATCAGCGGCCTAAGCCGGAGGCTCCAAAATCCGGGAGCCCCATGGCGCGCCCGTGGTCCAGCGCCGCTCTAGGCGCAAGCCCTAGCTATAGCTACCTGGTGTCACGAGCCGCCGACCCGGTTGGGAAGAGAAGAGCTGACGGACTCTTTGAAGCGACCCCCGGCGCACATCATTCTCTGTATCTTGACAAGGCAGAATCTAAACAGTACTGACCACCCAATAAGAGCGCGCATCATGAGCGTTAGCGGCTGGGACCAGGGATTTCGGAAACTGCAGAAAACGCACCCTAAACCCAATTCCTGGACCCTAAACCCTAAACCCTAAACCCTAAACTCGGGGGGCCGCGCGCATCAGCCAGGCTTCGCTTCTGTCTTGGGATCCCGTGTGGGCGAGCATCTCTGCGGGATCTCAGGGACCCGGCCCCAAAACGCACGAAAAAGAAGCTCTTGCGGTTGCCGCTGCTGTTGCTGTTTTGTGTTCTTGCTACTGTTATTCGTTTTGTTGTTGTTGTTTTTTTTATGTTGCTCTTGTTGCTATTCTTGTTGCTTCGCGTTCTTCTTGCTCTCCTTGTTAGGCCCTTTGGGGCAAAAGAAAGATTCTTTCCCAGAGTCTTTCAGTCGAGGCCAGCACCACCTCCCAAATGCGTGCGTCTCCCGAGTGCGAAACTCCAAAGCGGGGGAACCCAGGCCCTTCGAGCAGCCAGCTCTGGGATTGTGTGGGGTTGGAGCTTTGTTCCTTGCACGCCTCCTTCACCTCCTCTTCTCTGTCTGGTTTTTGGTAGGCCAGCAACGCAAAGCACTGGGAACCATGTACTGCCCAAGAAGCCGCACTACACGAACACACAATGCTACGACTGGCGCTGATGTAGAAGCTGCTGTTCCACAGCGCTGACTCTACTCAATCTTGAAACCCTAAACCCTAAACCAAAAACCCTAAACCCTGAACCCCACGTACCCCCATGTCCTCGTAGTCACGGCCCATGCTGCTGGGCATTGAGCTCGAGCGGTGTGAGGACGTGCCTGCAAGAGACGCAAAGCTCTAACCTTGCAACCCCCCCTGACCTTACACAATTTAGGGTTTAGGGTTTAGGGTTTATTGTTTAGGGGTTTAGGGTTCTAACTCCATGGCAAACAGAGATATGCGACAATGTGTCGAGGGTACTGGTGAGAATCTATAGCTAGAACAAGCTGAAGAACGAGTGTGCGCTGAGGCAATGTGTAAATCTTGCGAAAAATGCCTCCCGCAGAACCAAACTCAGTAATGAGAATAATTCTGGGGACTCTCCAATCACAGAGTGCCTAACTGGCAAGGGTCCCAGAAAATCGGAAAAGGCACAAGTTTGCGGAATATTTCTCCCATCCAGAAACATCGGTGACTATACAGTCAGAGTGCCTAAGTAGCAACAGTCCCAAGGAGTTGGTTGTTCCTGGGTGTTTTGTTGGGGGGAGTGGGACGGGGGGAGGGGGGTGGGGGGTGCGCCCACACACATACACACACACACACACACACACACACACACACACACACACACACACACATGGGCAGCCCACCACACAGCGGTAATCTGGGGGTCTTCTTGGGTACCCTACACGTAATGTGAGGGTTTCCGAAATTAGGGGTACCTTTTTGGGTTGTTTGAAGGGAATTCTACTATTTAATTTGCAGGGGTCCCTTATTTTCGTAAACTCCCATATCAGGCTCTAGGAGGCCTGAGTAATTCAGGAAACCTCCCATATGGGTTTTGTGGCAACAACAAAACTGACAAGTCAGAAGCAAAAGCAAGAGAGAACGATGGCAACAAAAACACACACAAGTGGATGCACCCTGACGACAGCAAAGCATGAACATGTTGCGCTCAACCACAATGGCTCAATTTCGTTGCTGCCAACGGGCCGTCACAGTTCACATCATCATCCTCGTCGTCACTGTCCTCCCGGGTGCCACATGAACCCGAATCACTGCCCCACCTGTCGCCGTGGACTCTCCGTAGATCTGAATATTGCGATTCAGAGGCGACATTCAAGGGAAGTGAAGGCAGCGAAATGCATGCCTTATCAGGCTCTGACAGCCTCAGGCTTCAGGGGCAGAATGTCTAGCGCCATGAAGATGCTCAGGGCACAGCATAGGCAGGAGGTGTGAGCAAACCAGGTTGCCTGAAAACTTTAAGACCTTCCAAGTTATGGGGCCATGGTGCGGAACGTGTGGGCATGGCGGGTGTAGCAAGCGTTCAGCAGAAGCGAGACCGGGGAATCACACGATGAGTTGAGCAAACGCCCGATCTGCTGAACAACAGTCACGTAACGGTCTGCGCAACTGCTGATGCAACAATCCCCACAGCCTCCACATGCAGGAAGGAGTTCTTCACAAACAGGGTGCGGGAGTTGTCCGCATCTCAGATGTTGTGCTCCCTAAACCCTAACCCTAAACCCTAAACCCTAAACCCTAAACCCTAAACCCTAAACCCTAAACCCTAAACCCTAAACCCTAAACCCTAAACCCTAAACCCTAAACCCTAAACCCTAAACCCTAAACCCTAAACCCTAAACCCTAAACCCTAACATCAACATCCCAAGCAGCCAGCAAGCATCAAAAAGCCACGAGCACGAGTAAGCATCGCTCGCCCACAGAAAAAGGCAACCATTGCAATTGCGGGGCCTTACGATAACAAGGGACCCCCAAATATGGACCCCCAAAGAGTAGGGTTCCCTTATAATAAGGACCCTAAACCCTAAACCCTAGACCCTAAACCCTAAACCCTAAACCCTAAACCCTAAACCTTCTGCGATATTTCGGGGGCAAGAAAGACGACAGTAGGGGTACCTTGTTGGGGTCCTTATTCTGAGGGAACCCTACTATTTGGGAGACTGTTTTGGCAAAGGGGATTCTACGATACTTGGGGGCAACTAAACCCTAAACCCTAAACCCTAAATCCTAAACGGCGCTCCTATGATCGAAGAACTCCATGTGTCGCTGTTGCGGCTGAGGCTCCATTTCGTCGATGCCGAGCCCTTGGAGAATGAGCTGTGGTATCAGGCTGAGGGCAACGCAACCAGAAACTTGGGGTTTGAGGTTTTGGGTTGAGGGAAAAGCCGCGAAAAGAGTTTGAAACTTAGGGCTTGGGGTTTTGGGTTTAGGGTCAAGATTCCAGGGTTGAGAAATACTCTGCGAACTCTCGGGCAAGCATGCTTAGCGCTCCGCGGGAACGAATGGTCGTGAACTGGCCTCACTGAAGCGCTGGCTCACATCAAGCAGCACTTCTGAAATATCGTCATGAGACACCACACACATAAACGCGCATCACAAAGCCCCGTCTGCCAGCTTCGCCCCTGAAGCTGCAAACGGTTGCAGCTGAGTGCGGGACACCATTTGCAAAGTGGCATCTTCGTAGCCACCTCTGGAAAGCAGGTTGCACTTTTCGTCCATGTAGCACCAAAATCAAGCTCATCAGTCATCCTTATCTGAAACCAGGCCACAACGAACCTAAACAGATGTAATTTGCCAAACATCTGGATGAATCACCCGCGGACGGAACCTTCGGCCGCTGCAACACAACCTTCATTCCCCGACTCGATCACAGCTGTTGCCTGCATAGCTTGGTGCTAAGGTGTTGCAGGCCATCCCCATCATCGGCTGGGCGCATACCTGCTTAGGGCTTGCTAAGCACTTGCGACTTGGAGATGGGGAGCAAACATGGCTGCTTCTGTATCTGGGGCCGACTGCTTCTGGGGACAACTCCTTTGGTGGAAGCGACTCTGACATGGCATTCGCTCAGATGTGTGGCTTGGTATGTCCACCACAAGGGGCTGACTTCGATGTATATTTTCTCAGCAAAAGCAAAGGCACCAGCATTGCACAACCAAAAGCAAGTCAGAAAAGGGCTGAGGGTTTAGGGTTAAGGTGTTTCGGGTCTTGGTCGTTAGGAAGTTCAATCCCCCAGGCTCCCGGTTCTGGCCTGATCCGGCATCAACGACATTGACAGCCCAACTCCCCTCGGCGGGGCAGGAGCCACCCAACTACGAGCGCAAACAACAGCTGCTTGGGGTTTGGGGTTTCTGCTTCAGGGTGTTTAGGGTTCAGGGTTTAGGGTTTAGGATTTAGGGTTTAGGGTTTAGGGTTTAGGGTTTAGGGTTTAGGGTTTAGGGTTTAGGGTTTACGGTCTAGCGTCTAGGGTTCAGGGTACCCATCTCGGCTAGCAGCGGCGAGGACTCGGCAAGGCGGACTGAGCCAAAGGCGTTGACGGGTCCATCCTCAGTCCTGTGCCCAACTACTCAACTTGGAGGTTCATGGTACTTATGTGCCAAGTAGAACTGTATTAATAACCCACTTATAAGCCCCTTAAGTGCCCAAATATGGTTATAAGTACAGTTATAAGTACAGTTATAAGTACAGTCATAAGTACAGTTACAATTGGCTAATAGGTACCATGAACCTCCAAGAAGGGGCCAAAGGAGGGACTTGGGATGGTCCCCTTATACTGGCAGTCCTTAATGGGGATCATAATAGGGGGTATAGGGTTTAGGGTTTAGGGTGCAGGGTTTGGGGTTTAGGGTTTAGGGTTTAGGGTATAATCCCTATTAAGGACTGTTCCTATATAGGGGGAACATCCCAAGGAGGGACCCTTATAAGGGACCTTAGGGGTCATTTAGGAGTTATTTGGGGGGCTACTTAGGTATATGGTGACTATATCCTGAAAACCTTATCAGGGACCTAAGTGTTATTTAGGGCTTATTTGGGGGCTCCTTGGGTATATAGGGACGATTTCCTTAAATTGTAGCTTTCAGGATGTTAGATGACTATGCGAAGAATCCGCGAAGCAAAGCGTTCTTTCAATATAGAACTTCAGGAACACACACGCACGACACACGCACACTGATCGCTTAAACCTCTCGGCTCACAAAAAGCAAGAAACGATCTCTCATCATTGCTGCTACCTCGCACATTGCACTTGTAATGTGCGTAGGCCATATATTCACACATTCTCCAGCTGCAGAAGCACTTTGATGTCGAAACCATTCCGAGAGTTGGAGTTTGAAAGGTCTGCGCATTCACTTTAATGCCATGTCCGATGTTGAGCTCCCTCCCGCACACTAAGAAATTCATCGACCCGGACGCCCGAAAACCCCAACAGGCCTTCAGAAAATCAGGCGTTCAGGGAATCGGGCAGCTTTTCACAGGTCACCACAAATGCTCTCTAGCCCCTAAACCCCAACCCCTAAACCCTAAACCCTAAACCCTAAACCCTGGGGAAAAAGGGATCTATGCATTTTGCACAGCACCCTGGGCCACCCTGGTGCCTGCACGTCCATCTTCCGGGAGCTGTGACTGTGCCGCAGATGCTCCCCTCAGGTGCTTCAGGTTTCATTCCAGGACACTGATTTAGGGTTTAGGGTTTAGGGTGCAGGGTGTGAAGCATTTACAACACCTCCTTCTGTGCAAGCGTCCACAGCCTCAAAAACTTGAAACGTAATTGAACTTCGAAGCAAGCTCGTTGGAATCCTGGGTTAAAGGTAAAGAAGTTACTTAAATCGTCAAAAGGTTTGGTGGTTTCGTAACACCTCCTACTCAAGGCAGCCACTCCATCATGGAGATGCGGTTCTCGATTTTGTGCCTGTCCGCGCTCAAGGCCTTAGCGTGACGAATAGAAACATGTCGTTTGCTGTGTGTCCCCCCTCGTTCTGCAGGATTCCTACCTGGAACGCAAGGGGTGAAAAAATGACACTCTTCAGCATGTTGAGATTGTCATTTTGCGCATGTGCCCACATGGTTCTGCAGATCAGAAGCCATCCCACCAAACATGAGGCCAATCTATTGCGAGAATGCCTCTCGCGAAATGACGGCGACTACTCTTAAGAAGCCCCACCTTACAAGTGCACAGAAATGGGTTTAGGGTTTAGGGTTTAGGGGTTAGGGTTTAGGGTTTAGGGTTTCGGGTTTAGGGTTTAGGATTTAGGGTCTAGGGTCTAGGGTTTAGGGTTTAGGGTTTAGGGTTTTGGGTTTAGGGTTTAGGGTTTAGGGTTTAGGGTTTAGGGTTTAGGGTTTAGGGTTTAGGGTTTAGGGTTTAGGGTAGATGCTTGTCATCGTTCGGCGGCGCATGGGTTCATGCTCATGGCGCCTGCATCTGCGGCCCCCTAAAACTCACACCTGGCTCACAGGCAAAGGTGATGATGCACCCTAAACCCTAAACCCTAAACCCTAAACCCTAAACCCTAAACCCCAAACCCCAAACCCTAAACCCTAAACGGGGAATATGTCTTGTTGCTCGTGCAGATGGGAAACCATCCCAAGTCAGACAGGGACCCAAGGAGAATCCAGCACACAAATGCTCCTGAACCAGAAGCTCACTGCATGTCTCAATTCATATTGTATTTTCTTAGAAATATTTCATGCAAAGTATTGAAGTATTTATTTATGTATTTTGTATACGAATTACATGTTAAATACTACAAGCTATACACACCTGGTGTGACATACATAGGTGCTCAGCTGCGCTTGTGCACCCATTTCAAGAATCCGGTTCACTACTTGGAGGTTCATGGTACTTATTAACCAATTATAACTGTACCGAAAACTGTACTTATAACATTTTAGAGCACTGAAGGGCCTTATGAGTGGGTTCGAAGTACAGTAATAATTGGCTAATAAGTACCATGAACCTCCAAGTACGCGCCCGAGGGCGCAGCTGCCATCATGCTGGACTCGCTGATGGGGCAGAGGGGGTGCTGATGCAGGAAATTGTCCTGCAGTTGTCCCACGCTTGTTCTTGGACCCTCATCTGGTTTTTCGTGCACTTGTACGTACAAATATAAGTACAGATGGCCTTCTGCCGCAAGATCCTGAAACGATGCTCCGACACCCGACAATCTCGAGAGAATCGCCCCAAACCGTGAGGGGCGCCAAGGATGCACATGTCAATGCAAAGTCCAAAACCGGTCCTCCGCATTCGGCGCCTTACTGGCACTCTTGCTGCCATAGCGGATCGAGCTGAGCTGCTGCCGGCGCGCCTCGCTCGACATGCGTCTGAAAGACTAGCAAGGGCCTAACATGCTCTACCCTGCTGCCTGCGTGCAACTCCGGTAGGAGTCTGCAATGAGGAGCAGGCCACTTCTGCAAATCATTTGCGAGGGCTGTATGGGCGATTCCGGTGACTGCTCTTTGTCACAGGGCTCTACCCTCCTGTCGGATTTCGACTCCATGACTTTGGGTTTAGGGTTGTGTACGACCTTCAACAACCATTGAGACGCACAGCGTCTTGAAGAAAAGATAACCGCAACCAACCACGCCGGAACCGCCAAAGAAAGATGCCGCACTTTCTAACAGCTCAGCACTGATTGAGACTTGGACAGCCTGTTGCTGGACAGAAGCAGACCTTCCGAACCTCCTGCCGATGCCCAGCCCTCCGGGCCTGAGGGAACATGTCCTGCTGCAGCAGGTTGGCCAGCATGGGTGCCTGTGGCCAAAGCACGCCGGAGCTGTGAATACATAAAGCTTGTCCTAGAGACTTCTGCTGCTATTTCAAGGCAGTGCGGCCTGGGCCCCATCATGGTTACTTGGAGGTTTATGGTACTTATTAATCAATGATAACTCTTCTTCTAACTGTACTTGGAACCATATTGGGGCACTCAAGGGGCTTATAAGTGGATGAGAAGTACAATTCTAATTGGTTAATAAGT
>CAJNDS010000026.1:96077-251536 GCA_905221605.1 Symbiodinium natans
TCTTCCTCTCTCCTCCTCTCTCTTCCTCTCTCTTCCTCTCTCTTCCTCTCTCTTCCTCTCTCTTCCTCTCTCTTCCTCTCTCTTCCTCTCTCTTCCTCTCTCTTCCTCTCTCTTCCTCTCTCTTCCTCTCTCTTCCTCTCTCTCTTCCTCTCTCTTCCTCTCTCTTCCTCTCTCTTCCTCTCTCTTCCTCTCTCTTCCTCTCTCTTCCTCTCTCTTCCTCTCTCTTCCTCTCTCTTCCTCTCTCTTCCTCTCTCTTCCTCTCTCTTCCTCTCTCTTCCTCTCTCTTCCTCTCTTCCTCTCTTCCTCTCTTTCTCTCTTTCTCTCTTTCTGTATCTCTCTTTCTCAGCCCCACATCCCTCACAAATAGTGGTGTTTCTAAAAAACTCGGAATTCTTGCCACCAAAATTGGGAAACCGAAAAACCCCGAAGTCCCAGAAACTACGACCAAGCCCTGTCTGCTTCGTTTTTTGGGGATTCTTAGGCCAGCTTCGAGAAGAAAATCGAATTCGTAACCCGCCACGGTACTTAGATCCTTGAGTTCGGAAAAGCTAGCAGCCCAGAACCCTTGAAAACACGCCATAGCAGACCCTCCTTGACAACAGACCCTCCCCCATCCGCTGACCCCCAGCCCCCAGAACACTTCGTCGCCATGCGGAACCAAAAAAAATAGATTCTGGGGGTTGTTAAATTAAAGCCACCCCGGCATCGGACAAGCGTGGTTTGCTTGGGTGCCTTGCGCCATGAGCACCACGATTCAGGAGATCATCCAGCACACGGCTAAACCAACACCGACCGCAACTGGACTACCAACAACTTAAGCTGGGTTCTCTTCCAGATCGCACTGCTCACACTGCAATTTCAGCACCCAAGCCGCCTTGCGCAATCCGAAGTCTGGGTTTTCCTTAGTCTTACACTTCAGGAGCATTCCTGCCCACTACCTACTTAGCGCATCCAGAATTGCGCACACCGTTGCTCGGCCACACGCAGCGCTTTCCCCTCCCAACAACAATATAGGTCAACACGAGTACGGCGTGGGGCGTTTCGCGTGGGGGTGTCAACATACAGGGGATGCTGGAAGCCCCAACCTCGCAAGTGTACTACAAACCTGACAAAGGCCCGGACCATGGAGGTTCTTGCAGATATGCTGAGTGGATGGTTGTCCAATGTCACTGGCCCAACAGCACGAGGTCCTACCGGCCCTACTGGGCCAGGGTCCTGCAGGCTTCACGTGTGAGGCTCACAGTGCTACTGCTTGCTGTCACCCGCTTCCCCTTGTATGTTCTCATTTCAGCCGACTCCGAAAACTCGACTGCTTAACCCGCCATGGCCAGGCGCGAAAACAACCAAGCAAAGGCACGAAAAAAGAAATCCCAGAAACTATGGCCCGGCCTTGTCTGCTTCATACATACAGGGCACCCCTTGCAAGCCCGTGAGATGGGAATAGTAAAACGGGGCCTGGGAGGCCAGGAAGCCTCAAGTTTAAAAGGCCAGCCTTCAGGTCCTGCATTCCTAGAAACGTATATCCTTAAATTCGGAAAGGCCACCGCTGACGAGCCCCTGCTGTGACAAGCGAGGGTCGCGGTCGCAGAGCCGGCAAAAGAGCCCCCCCCCAGGTCCATGTGTGTGTGTGTGTACCTTTATTTGTTCATTATTTATTTGTTGATTTACTTAATTATTCTAAATATGTGTATATTTATATTTGTTAACATCTATTTGTTTCTCTTTACTTGTGTTAACTAAAACCTTGAACACAAGGTTCGACACCGGCACTAGCAACACAAAACACAAAACTTTTTCAGAGCAGAGGGAGATCCAAAAAAGTTGGGTAGCTTTGCCTAGCAAATAGGTGGCTTTCTGACCAAAACCAGCCTGTGTGTATAGGGATAAGTTGGTATTTCTCACCAAAACCATCTTTTGCTAGGGGAAAGTGTTTCGTACTTAAGCCAATTGTTGTTTGGGGGAAAAGTTTGTGTTTTTGCCAAAATAATTCTCTAGGGAGAACCAAAAAACCCAAAAGGCCACCCTTTTTCAGAGCAGGTGGATCTAGACAAAACTGGTTTTGCTGAGACATAGCAAGGAAAGAGGGAAAGAGGGGGAATCGGCGCATCGGCCAAGGGTTAAACCCGGAAGCAGGCCCAGACAAAGATAGGCCTCTTTTGCTGTCGGCACATGTGCATTTTCTTTTGGTCGGAGACCATGAGTAAGGGAGGTGTGGGGGGGGGGGGGGGGCGGGGGGTGGGGACATCGGCGCATCGGTGCAGATCGCATGCACGCTGATGTCAGTGTCAGCCCTGCTGGGGCAAGGCTCACAATGCTACTGCTTTCTGTCCCGTTCCCTTTGAACCTGCATCTAGGGGGCTTGGGGTTGAACACGGGCTCAGAAACGCGTGAGGGGGGGGAGGGCAAGGGTCAAGTATCTCGTATGTCGGATAGTTTTGCTTGGATGCTTGCTCCATGAGCACCACGATTCAGGAGATCATCCAGCACACGGCTAAACCAACATCGACCGCAACTGGCAAGGCCTACGCCCTACCTACAACTTAAGCTGGGTTCTCTTCCAAATCGCACTGATCACACTGCAATTTCAGCACCCAAGCCGCCTTGAGAAATCCGACGTCTGTGTCTTCCTTAGTCTCAATATAAGTCAATACGAGTACGGCGTGGGGCAGGGTCTGTTTCACGTGAGGGTGTCAACACACAGGGGATGCTAAGGGTACTACAATCTCCCCATCTGGCAAAGGCCCGGACCATGGAGGTTCTTGCAGATATGCTGAGTGGATGGTTGTCCAACGCCACTGGCCCAACAGCACGAGGTCCTAGCGGACCTACTTGGCCAGGGTCCTGCAGGCTTCACGTGTGAGGCTCACAGTGCTACTGCTTGCTGTCACCCGCTTCCCCTTGAATGTTCTTATTTCAGCCGACTCCGAAAACTCGACTGCTTAACCCGCCATGGCCAGGCGCGAAAACAACCAAGCAAAGGCACGAAAAAAGAAATCCCAGAAACTATGGCCCGGCCTTGTCTGCTTCATACATACAGGGCACCCCTTGCAAGCCCGTGAGATGGGAATAGTAAAACGGGGCCTGGGAGGCCAGGAAGCCTCAAGTTTAAAAGGCCAGCCTTCAGGTCCTGCATTCCTAGAAACTTATATCCTTAAATTCGGAAAGGCCACCGCTGACGAGCCCCTGCTGTGACAAGCGAGGGTCGCGGTCGCAGAGCCGGCAAAAGAGCCCCCCCCCAGGTGCATGTGTGTGTGTACCTTTATTTGTTCATTATTTATTTGTTGATTTACTTAATTATTCTAAATATGTGTATATTTATATTTGTTAACATCTATTTGTTTCTCTTTACTTGTGTTAACTACAACCTTGAACACAAGGTTCGACACCGGCACTAGCAACACAAAACACAAAACTTTTTCAGAGCAGAAGGAGATCCAAAAATGTTGGGTAGCTTTGCCTAGCAAATAGGTGGCTTTCTGACCAAAACCAGCCTTTGTGTATAGGGATAAGTTGGTATTTCTCACCAAAACCATCTTTTGCTAGGGGAAAGTGTTTCGTACTTAAGCCAATTGTTGTTTGGGGGAAAAGTTTGTGTTTTTGCCAAAATAATTCTCTGGGGAGAACCAAAAAACCCAAAAGGCCACCCTTTTTCAGAGCAGGTGGATCTAGACAAAACTGGTTTTGCTGAGACATAGCAAGGAAAGAGGGAAAGAGGGGGAATCGGCGCATCGGCCAAGGGTTAAACCCGGAAGCAGGCCCAGACAAAGATAGGCCTCTTTTGCTGTCGGCACATGTGCATTTTCTTTTGGTCGGAGACCATGAGTAAGGGAGGTGTGGGGGGGGGGGGGGGGGGGGGGGGGGGACATCGGCGCATCGGTGCAGATCGCATGCACGCTGATGTCAGTGTCAGCCCTGCTGGGGCAAGGCTCACAATGCTACTGCTTTCTGTCCCGTTCCCTTTGAACCTGCATCTAGGGGGCTTGGGGTTGAACACGGGCTCAGAAACGCGTGAGGGGGGGGAGGGCAAGGGTCAAGTATCTCGTATGTCGGATAGTTTTGCTTGGATGCTTGCTCCATGAGCACCACGATTCAGGAGATCATCCAGCACACGGCTAAACCAACATCGACCGCAACTGGCAAGGCCTACGCCCTACCTACAACTTAAGCTGGCTTCTCTTCCAAATCGCACTGATCACACTGCAATTTCAGCACCCAAGCCGCCTTGAGAAATCCGAAGTCTGTGTCTTCCTTAGTCTCAATATAAGTCAACACGAATACGGCGTGGGGCAGGGTCTGTTTCACGTGAGGGTGTCAACACACAGGGGATGCTGGAAGCACCAACCACACAAGGGTACTACAATCTCCCCATCTGGCAAAGGCCCGGACAATGGAGGTTCTTGCAGATATGCTGAGTGGATCCAACGTCACTGGCCCAACAGCACGAGGTCCTAGCGGACCTACTTGGCCAGGGTCCTGCAGGCTTCACGTGTGAGCTTGGTCAGCCGCTTACCCTGCCATTCCAGTTTCTCTTACTTGTATCGTGTGGGCATCAACGATATCGAAGATGGGCATGCGCGAATGTGAGGGCATTCGGGCTCCGCATGTATCGACATTCCCTGCTGTATCCTCTCAACAGTGGACACCTCACAACCTGGAGCTCAGGTAGAACAGCATGAACAAATATTCGAGTCGAATACCGTCGCTGGCATCCTCACTCATGTTCAGCCTTCTTATGCGCATCTTTTTCATGCCTTATCATGCCCATTATCGCCACGCCTGCGCAACAACCACTTCCACCTGCCATATCTCTGGTTTCCCTCTGGCGCGTCCCACGAGGCCTGGGCAAAGAGGTCCACCGCCGACACGCCCGGGCTGTACACGTTGAGCATCTGCATCCTTGGACTGCCCTTGGGCACTCGACGCGGCTAAAAAAAAACTCCCTCCGGGCGCCCAGGCCAGCCCTGCCTTCTTCTAGGATGGCCCGTAGAACCCTCTGAAACATCTTCCTGCATATGATCCTCTTAAACCCAATAAGGGAAGATATACAATATCCCAAGCCTACCGAGTCTTCTTTCAGAATGTCAACTTCATGAATGCCCAGTGTCAAATGCATGCTCACTACGGCATTGGGAAATCGCAGGCAAAAAACATGCTGAGCAATGTCCATTGCAGATATATCAGGGTTCGGGGTCTTGGGGCCAGGAACGCACGCGAAACTGTTCGCGTCACCGGAAGGCAGCATGTTCTAGTGAGAGATTCTGTTGGAGAAGTGCCGCACGTCACCCTGGCGGCTCCGGCCCCCCTAAACCCTAAACCCTAAACCCTAAACCCTAAACCCTAAACCCTAAACCCTAAACCCTAAACCCTAAACCCTAAACCCCTGCAGCCCAAGTCACGGCTGTGCTTGCTGTGCTTGCTGGAATGCCTGGGCCAAAGTGGAGTGAATCCCCAACATGCACTGACATGCTGAAGAACACTCCAGAAGAGGAAGAAGCAAAGCTGGGGTAGTTCTACGTTTGCCAGTTCAGCCTCAAGTTGGGGAGTTGAGTAGAGATTGGGGCCCTAAGTGGGGCTTAAGGCTCTTCAGCCACGCATTTTCAGCTGTTCGGATCAACCACAGAAGTGCAGGAGGCATTGGAGAGAATAGTGCTCATAGCTCTGCAGACTTCGAGAGCTGCGACGCCCATCCCTTAGCTCCTGGCTGTCATTGGCAGGCACGAAGGAGGTAGGTGCTGAACAAAGTTCTGAGGAATGCTCTGAGGTAGACTCTGAGGCAAGACCTGGCCATTTGGAACTCGAAGTGCAATAGAAGCAAACTCCTTGAGCTCTCCCGGATCTGAACACTTAACACAAACAGGCGCAGAACTGGTTCACTCTGAGACAATGTGAAGGGAATGGTCTGTCATCACCATAATACCGTAAAACCGGCCTGGGGTTGCGCCAAAGCGTGCGTGGGGTTCACGCCAGCTGCCTGTGCCTGGCACAGGGAAACTATGTTGTCTCTTTGACTTGCGCACTGCGGCTGCCCGTGGCAGGAAGTGCGCCGTGTATCAAGTTTACGAGTGGGTGTCGCAGTCGTGAAGCCGTGAAGCCGTGAAGTCGTGAAGTCGTGAAGTTGTGAAGTCGTGAAGTCGTGAACCTCATCTGGCCGCTGACTCTGATGTGACCGGCATGAACCAAACCATCATTGCTAAGAACCTAATTCCATTGCGTCGAAGGTGCCTGGGGCATGGCCGCCAAGCCAACTAACCTCTGCAACTCTGTCACGGTCACGGTCACTTGTAACGCGGAACTGCTTTGCACCGGCTTTGCCGCAACCGACACTGCAAGTCCACCACCCTCGGCGCCGCCTGGTTCGTATCTCGTCACGGTCCAGCTCACGCTGCTGGGCCGCTCCTGCGTGGCGAAATGAATACAGTTCACAACGACACATGTGGCTGAACTGTCTCTACTTTCACCTTGGCGAGAGTTCAACCAGGCGCCTCTGTTCAAAAGGCGGCCCAAGCTCTGCATTTCCTTCCAAGGCTGGCAGGGAGTCTCTCTCTCTCTCTCTCTCTCTCGCAATGTGAACTGTTTTGATCTCATTTTTATTTGTTGAACTTGAACTCTGCGTGAGTGCGAAGTTGTGTTCATCAACCTTAGGGGAGCGGTCCCACCTAAAGCCTTCTCTTTGGGAACCCCGGGGCAATCCCCCGGCAACAACCACACCCCTTCCCTCCACGAAAGGCCTGCGCTCGGACCCGATCGAGCTGGGCGGAGATGTCTTCCGCAAGCGCCTGCACGGAAACGCATTCAACCCGGGCATCCCTGATACTTCCCATAGATGCTGAGCATCGCGAAGGGCTTCAGAAGCTGTTAGCGAGCTAGGACCGAACCCTCGGATCGCCTTGATGACCTGCATGGTGTTGTTGCTCGACGGCACGAGCATGAACCCCTGCAACCGGCTCGCAATGAGATGGCAAGGCGGGATTCCTAACTATTCTTCGATGCGTGGCAAGCCCCTGCCAGTCGGAGCATGCACAACTGCCGCAAGAATGCTGCTTGGATCAAGTTGGAGAGCCGCTGCAAGCCCAAATCCCCGAACAGCAGGTCCCATCGAGGCTGTACCAGACCTTCAGCAGGTGCACAAGCGCGTTCACATCCAGTTCCTGCTGGCTTAGGACCAGACACAGGTTGGCCCTTGAAATCTTCCGACAAGCAATCCTGAATATGCTCCTCCTGAACCCAACAAGGCAACCTATCAAATCTAACATATGCCGAGGGCCTACCCAAGAGTTTCTCCAAGAAACCCTAAGCCCTAAACCCGAAGCCCTAAACCCTGATGATACCTTTTCCTGGAGGCGCTTGAGGACTTCTTTGCCAGCGCAGTCGACCAGCGTCTCTGATCCCCGCACTGGAACCTCAGAAGACAGGATGACACAAACATGTCGGTTTGGGGTTTAGGGTTTAGGTTTTAGGGTTTAGGATTTAGGGTTTAGGGGGTTAGGGCAGCTTCTTGCGCACACGCAGCCCAACTCAACTCTCAAGGGGAGCAGTATGCTTCAACCCTAAACCCTAAACCCTAAACCCCAAACCTCAAACCCTAAACCCTAAACCCTAAATTCAGTAGGCAGCTGGGACTGTGCTTGGCAAAACCTCCCATGCAGCGAGCCTGAACGGCTCAGCAACCAACAGCCTTTCTAGAGCCTTCACGACCTTGAAGTACGAGGTCAAGAACATTAATAGAATTGATGGTACGTCTGGTACAGGTCGTATGAACAGTATGAACCGTATTCGAAGTACAAATAGTCCGAATGGAATGAGTAGTATTCATAATGCTATGAATACGATTAATACAATTCATACTATTCATACGATTAATAGTATTTAGATGGACGGGTGCCCGGCCGCAGATGGAGTTGAGAATCTAAGGTCGCGGCCATTGCATATGCGCTGACCTGGGGCGTCTGCCATCAATTCCCAAAACCCGAACACCCAAGAACCCAAAAACTTGCCAAGAACCCAAATGCCACAGCTAAACACGTCTAATGTCCCTAAACCCTAAACCCTAAACCCTAAACCCTAAACCCTAAACCCTAAACCCTAAACCCTAAACCCTAAACCCTAAACCCTAAACCCTAAACCCTAAACCCGTGTTTTTTTGCCAGGCTCCTCGACGCATGCTCTTATAGCCAAGTCCGGGGCCGAGTTGGCCAAAGACTGCTCGGAGAATTCCCGCATGCGTGCAACCACCCATGGCCTCATGTGAGCTGGAAAAGGGTTTAGGGTTTAAATTTAGGGTTTAGGGTCAAAGGGTACCTTAAAGACAGCAACAAAGAGACCCTTTCATGCAAACATGGACATGTAGCGGTGCTCTGGACAAGGGACGGCCTGAGACCTGGTTCCTGCTTACGAACACTTGCGACTGTTTCGCGATTCGCCTACAGGGTGCGTCATAACAAGCAACAGCCGTCGGTTGTCATTCCAAGCAACAGCCGTCGGTTTGTCATTCCTTAATGTGTGTTTTCTGATGGTATTGCGCAGCATCCATGCACGCGAATCCAAGTCAGAATCCAGGCACTCTTGCAAGGGAAGCACTTCCCTTCATCGAGCATACGGTCGAGAAAAGACCCATTCATCAGCTTTAATGAACTCATCGCAGGCGCGTGCTTGGTGACGTGCAGGTTCTGAAGTCGGGGCAGGCTTGCTGGTGCTGTTGTTGGATCTCTTCGGACTCAGGACAGATCAGGGTCCGTGTGTACGAATGCTCCCGCTCAACTTCTTCAGCGTGTCGAGCTACTTCTCCCTGTGCCACGGCGTTCTCCGATGACCACAAACACGGGCCAAAGAATTCTGGCATGATAAAGAGAACAACGACGTGCTGATTGATTCACCTGATTGGTTGCCACGCTACTTCTGTCTGGTTCTGCAGAGATGAGCACTGAATCGAGATGATAATGAGAAGAATGATAATGAGAAGGAGGATGATGATGATGACGACGACGACGATGACGCTGACGATGATGACGATGATGACGATGATGACGATGATGACGATGATGACGATGATGACGATGATGACGAGCGCCTTGATGAGAACTTCGCTTGATTGTCCTCACCAACTACTTTTTCTACGGGCAGTCACTAGCATGAGCGACTCACTTCATCATCATCCAGATGCCTGGTGTCACACTCTAATTTAACCGAGGCCGATGGCTTCTTGCACCGTTGAGACGCATGGCTGACAAACATGTTTGTCGCAAATGCGGAAGCTGCAGCACTCACAGCACTACTATTATATCGCAATTGTGCATATATTTGTCGAGTCATGTATCGATGTATCTTTTTGTTCATGCTTGAACTTGTATGTATGTATATATATATATATAGATAGATAGATAGATATAGACACACATATAATGTGGTATCACAACATTTCCTGTCATATTACATTATATTATATTATATTATATTATAGTATATTACATTATATTACATTATATTATAATATAATATAAAAAAAATATATTATATTATATATTTTTTTATATTATATTATATTATATTATATTATATTATATTATATTATATTATATTATATTATATTATATTATATTATATTATATTATATTATATTATATTATTACAGGATATCATGTTGTATTCTGTTGTGCTATACTATATTCTATTTTACTTTGTTTTACTTTGCGTATTGTATTGCATCGTATGTATTTACATTTGTTCTTAAAAATATAATATCCGCCGACCCCAGCCGGGGGCGGCGTCAGTGAAGACCCACTGCTTTTTAGACCTTCCACCTCATCCATGACAGTCCGCCAAGCGCTACTACCCGACTCCCCCAGCTTCCAACACACATCCCGACGACACGGCCCTGGCCTTATGGCTTCAGGGCCCCAGCGCCCCAGGGCCCACCCCCATGGCCTCATGGCCCAGCCTTCTTTCAAGGACTCCAATGCATGCCCGTTTGCTCGCCCCCCGCCCTCTCCCGCCCACACCCCACACCCCCCCTCCCCCCACCTCCTCCACCCCCCCCCCCCCACCCCCCCCCACCCCCCCCCCCCCCCCCCCCCCCCCCCCCCCTACCCCCACCCCCAGGCCCACCCCCTGAACCCCCCCCTCCCCCACCTCATCTACGTCCCCAAGGCGCTTGCCGCTCCAGCGCATGCCCAACCTCGCGCCCCCACCGCCCTTAGCGCCCTGCCCCGAGCCCCAAAGATATGAATTTCGGTTTTATACAGATATAAAAAGATAAAAGATAACTAAAAGACATCTCCTTTATCTTTTGGTCTTCATGTTTACCAAAAACTCATTATATACTTTAAAATACTATGTGTATAGATATTGGTTATACATAGAACTCATTCTTGTTAAATAGTTTTTGCTACAGCCCTTAACCCTAAACCCTAAATCTCGGAGCCTGTACTGGCTCTGCGGTTTGCCGGCCTGCCGCCCGCCCTCCTGTCTGGGGTCGGCGGCACTGGCGGTAGCCGTTAAATCGGGCAGCGCGAGGTCCCCAAGGACCGAGCATTGGCGGACCTTTTAACCCGGGTCGTCCCGGGAATAGCCTTGCTAGCCTGCGGCCTTCTGCGAAGCAGAATTGGGCCGGACGCCAGTGCCGCCGACCCCCGCGTGCCGCCGGTGAACGGTTTTTTTTTCATGGTTTTTGCGTCGCCACGGAGGCCCCCAGAGGGCGCGCATCATGAGCATCAGCGGGTCCAGCCCGGGACCCCCAGGCGCGCATCAGGAGCATCAGCGGCTCGCGGGGCGGGACCCCGGGGGCGCATCAGGAGCATGATGCCCCCCAAAGGGCGGGCATAAGCGACGTGTCTAAGCCCGGGGCTAGGAAAAAGGGAGTTTAGGGGCCTTATAAAGTGCTTAGAAACTTTAAGGGGGTCTAGGAGCCTCAAACGCTTAGAGATTTGAAGGGAGTTTAGGGGCCTGAAAATGCTTAGAAACTTTAAGGGGGTTGAGGAGCCTCAAACGCTTAGAGATTTTAAGGGAGTTTAGGGGCCTCAAAATGCGCAGCCCCTTAATAATATATATATATATACACACATACATATATACATACATACTTCATATTAGTAACAATCAGCACAGGTCATCCCTGAGGATGCGGCAGACAGGCGTGGAAAAAGTCCAGGACCTGCTACGGCCGCGGCGCGCCAAGAGGCGTTAAGGGGTTTGGGGCTAAGGGCTTAGGGTTTAGAGTTTAGGGTTTAGGGTTTAGGGCTGAGGGTTTAGAGTTTAGGGTTTAGGGTTTAGGGCTGAGGGTTTAGAGTTTAGGGTTTAGGGTTTAGGGCTGAGGGTATAGGCTTTATTTAGGGTTGGATTGACGCGTTTTTCATCGGAGCCCAGGCAACAAGTCGACTTCATCGACCCTCCACGAAATCAGCTTTCAGCTGGGACATGCCAGAAGGGGTTTTAGGGTTTCGGACTTATGGTTTAGGGTTGAGGGTTCAGGGCTCTGCTGTCTGTCAAACGCACACCGCAGACCCTTCACCAGGCGGACCTCCTGATGAAAATTGTCGAGGTTGGCCGGCGCTGGCGCCATCTCATCTGAGTTCCCAACAGCCTTCCAGACAAGCCGCTTTCATGCATGAGCACATCACAAACTTCTTGCTCGCACGACTTTGCCCATCAGTGCTCAGTGTCAACATAAACATGTAACTAGATATCTATACCCATATATGTAGATGTGTGAGAAAATGTATTTGTTGTTTACACAGTTATCTTTTTAATTTATTAGCCGATGTGTGTATTTATCAATAATTACAGACATGTATGTACACATACTCGTGCTCAGAATTAATTCTGGATGGACATAAATTTCGATTTAGACACAGATAGATATAAAGCCAAAGATAGAGGTAGAGAGAGAGAGAGATTTTGGTATTTAAAGAGATGTACATATGGATAGACATGCGTCTGCATATTAATTATATATATATATATATGCATGTATATATATATATTCATATATATATATACACCCCTGAAACGCCTTCGCACTGGCGAGGAGAGTCGAGGACACTTCCTGGCAGTGAGCGACAGGTGCTTGAAACAAGGGTTCAGGGTGAAGGGTCACCTGTATAAAAGCAAGATTTCAGGGTTCTTGTTGGGGTTATAGTAAAAACTATCACGTTAGATTCTATTGGGTTTTATGATAGCAAAAATGTAGTATTAAAGCCAACAAGGACCCAGATTTCAGGGCTTGTACATGAAGCTTTGCGAATGCAATGTGTCTGGTCTTTTGCGGTTGAAAAAGTGCTGAGCCTCTGACCTAAACTCGAACTAACCCATACGCTGTGGGGGGTACCTGACGGGCGGAGGCCTCATACGGTCTTTATATACCCCGAGTGCAGGTGCCTTTAAGGGTGTTGTGAAGGGCCCAGGTATGAAGTCTAAGGTTTATCAATTGAGTGAACTTTATGTTTCTTAAATGCTATGGGATTCTTTGGGCGGGTGGGTATTTTCCTGTCGTGAGTGAAAGCAAGAACATGAGATGCTGAACCTACACCCTAGACCCTAACCCTAAACCCTAAACCCTCAACCCTACACCCTAAACCCTAAACCCTAAACCCTAAACCCTAACATTATTGCTCAGGCCTGGGGCTTGAAGCTCTGGAGCTGTTGCGAACAAAGTGGCAGCAGGGACAACCTGGGCTCCGGGTTGCGCGAGCGGCTGTCCGGCAAGGAGGGTTTGGGGTTTAGGGTTTGGGGTTGAGGGTTTAGGGTTTAGGGTTTAGGGTTTAGGGTTTGGGGTGTTGGGTTTTGGGTTTTGGGTTTAGGGTTTGGGGTTTGGGGTTTGGGGTTTGGGGTTTGGGGTTTGGGGTTTGGGGTTTGGGGTTTGGGGAGAGGGCTTTGACAATACTGACCCAGGAAAGGCTAGCACTTTCGAGAAGATAGCCTAAAAGGGTCATCTAGAGTACAGATAGCTTCGGGCGAAACCCACAATGCGGCTCAGCAGCACCGTCTGCTGTGTGAGTGCATGCTTTGGCCTGGCGGAACTCAGGCGACGTGCCGGGACGCAAGGGTGCAAGAGACGTTTAGGGTTTAGGGTTTGGGGTTTAGGGTTTGGGGTTTAGGGTTTAGGGTTTAGGGTTTAGGGTTTAGGGTTGAGGGTTGAGGGTTTAGGGTTTAGGGTTTAGGGTTTAGGATTTAGGGTTTAGGATTTAGGGTTTTAGGGTTTAGGGCAAGAGAAAGTTTAGTCTCTGGGTCGTCTGGCCCCTGAACCAACGATGCCTCACGCGGGCAAAGGCCCAGAGAATGTTGGCCAGATGCTGCGACTGCAGCTCCTGTGGTGTAGATTGATAGGGTTTCGGGTTTAGGGTTTAAGGTTGAGGGTCTAGGGTAAGTTTAGGGTTTAGGGCTTCGGGTCTCAGGTTTAGGCTCAAGGCCCCGACAGGTTGCGGCTCATGGTCACAAGGACTCCCGTGAAAAACCTCTTGCTTGCCTTTGTTCTTCGGGCTGCCCGACGGCAATCCCACAGCCCGCCCACCAGCCCATCTGGGGCCTGGCCACAAAAACTGCAAAGAAAAACTCCCTAAACCCTAAACCCTAAACCCTAAACCCTAAACCCTGAACCCCAGAAGAAAGAGCCACAAAGACTGCAAAGATGTGAACTCTCAACTTGCTAGCAGTCCATCTTCTGAGCGACCACGGCGGCTCTGGCATAGAAAGCCTTCGCAAAAGTGGCAGCAGAACAGGCTTGCAACATGTGGGGAAACCCTAAACCCTAAACCCTAAACCTTAAACCATCATCTCAAGCAGGCCTCGTGGAAGAAGCTGTTGGTCGCAAAGCCCCACAGCATGTTGGAGATCTCCTCAGGGCGTCGGGTGCTGACTAAACAGTGCGCTGAACGAGGAGCGCCAAGCACAAGATGAAGCTCACAGCAGGCCCATATGGGTATTTCCCAAAAAAAAGGGGTACCCCCTTTTGTACCCAAATAGAATAGGATCCCCTGAAAAGGGACCCCCCAAAAAAGGCACCCCCTCTTTTCGGAAACTCCCTCGACCAACTACACATCTGCCAGCTGGCAGGTGTTCGGGGAGTCGAGTTTCCACTCACCGCCACCCCGGATTCTCTGTCACTGGGCAGCGCACTGCGCTTAAAGCTTGCTAGGAGAGCGCCTGGACTCATGCTCACATTGACACTCACAGGTAGTTCCCTAAACCCTAAACCCTAAACCCTAATCCCTAAACCCTAAACCCTAAACCCTAAACCCTAAACCCTCACGGGTATCCTGTGGCTTGAACTCCTCCAGCCGGTGCAAGGCCTGCTCTGCCAACTCGTTGAACCTCCCGGAGTTCGCAGGGGGGGGTTTCTGGGGTTGCCCTTGATCTTAGGGGCATTCTTGGCTTGCATCTAACTTTGGCCCGAAACCCTAAACCCGGAACCCGAAACCCTAAACCCTAAACCGTAACCCTAAACCCTAAACCCTAAACCCTAAACCAAACATACCCAAAGCCCAAGCTTAGGCCAGCACAGAGCATCATCGTGAAAATCAGCCGTGCCGAAAGCCCAGGCCTTTGCCAGTTCTTTTGCCACTTCTAGGTGAGGCGTTGAAGAAGGTCTTTCAAATGCCAGGGCAGTTCATCAGATGAGCTTGGCCCTCGAACGTCGCGTGCAAGCGAGGTTGCACGGCCCTGCTAAATGATACAACTAACCATTGCAACTGCCCCCAAAGAGAGCAGGACGCAGCTCTCAGGCCGTAAGGTCCGGGCCGTGTTGGCCATTTCCTGCAAAGTTCCACGACGCAACTCTCAACTGCAAATTTGAGCCGCCCAAGCCAGAAAGGCATCACATTGCCACCCTCAAGCCACCCAGAAGCAACTCCCTCAGCGGCGATTCAGCAAAAGACTCCCACATGCCCCGGCGTCTCGAGGGACAGGAAATGGCAGCCTCATAGCCCAAAGCCACTCAGCCTTTTTCCGGAACTCGACAAACTTGCTGCTTTGCAACATCCCTCTCTTAGCCCTCTGAAAGGCACATCAACACCAACGGATTCTACATCCAGCTCTCAGCCCTGCTTGTCGCAAAGTTTAGGGTTTAGGGTTTAGGGTTTAGGGTATAGGGTTTCGGGTTTCGGGTTTAGGGTTAAGGGTTTAGGGTTTAGGGTTTGGGTTTAGGGTTCAGGGTTTAGGGTTTAAAAGAAGAACGAAGAACGCTGCCTGGCAGTTGGCGCCCGCCGCCGCGGGCAGCATGGCCGCGGCCATGCTGCGGAAAAGCCGCGCATGCCGCTGCCTGAAGAGTGGCATGGGGTTTAGGGTTTAGGGTTTAGGGTTTAGGGTTTAGGGTTTAGGGTTTAGGGTTTAGGGTTTAGGGTTTAGGGTTTAGGGTTTAGGGTTTAGGGTTTAGGGTTTAGGGTTTAGGGTTTAGGGTTTAGGGTTTAGGTTTAGGGTTTAGGGTGTGTCAGGGGAGGGCGCGAGCTCGGGTGTGAAACACCCCGGGCCGCGCGCTCGCGTTGCCCGTCAACCCACCCCGGCCACCCACACTATACTCTATTAGGGTTTAGGGTTTATGGAATTAATTTTCTTGTGCCCCAATGCTTGCTTTTATGTTTTTAAAGTTGCGGTGTTAGGGTTTAAGCTGGGGTTCGGGGTAGCCTCGGCCCTTTTCGGGCCTTCGGCGTGTCAGGGCCGTAGAGGCCCTTTTTTATTTGAAGGTCAGGGAAACCCTTTGTGCCGGCTCCTGGATTCCCCTTCTTTAAGGGCCTCAAGCCTTTTTTTGGTGGCTCTTGGGGCTTCCTGGGGCTTCCTGGGGGCTTTTCCTGGCCCTTCTGGGGGGTGCCCAAAACTCGTTCTTAGTACAAAAAAATCGCATTTGTCCTTGCGGGCACGGGCAAATCCTGGGGCCCCAAGCCTCTTAAGCCCTGAGCGTCCGGCTAGAGAAAAGAGGTCCACCAGCTTCCAGAGGGGGCCCCCGGAGTCCCAAGTCGCGGGAGTTTGGTTTGCAAACTTGCTTTTATGTTTTTAAAGTTGCGGTGTTAGGGTTTAAGCTGGGGTTGGGGGTAGCCTCGGCCCTTTTCGGGCCTTCGGCGTGTCAGGGCCCGTAGAGGCCCTGATATATTTGAAGGTCAGGGAAACCCTTTGTGCCTGCTCCTGGATTCTCTTGCGGCCTTGCGGGGGCTTCCTGGGAGCTTTCCTGGCCCTTAAGGGGTACCCAAAACCATCAAAAAATCGCATTTTTCATTGCGCGTACGGGCATCCTGGGGTCCCCCCTCTTTTAGGGTGCCTTTTGAAGCCTTTTGGTGGCTCTTGGGGTCTCTCGGGGCTTGCTGGGGAAAATGCAGGGGTGCCCAAAACCATCGTTCTTCGTACTAAAAAATCGCATTTTTCATTGCGGGCACGGGCAAATCCTGGGGCCCCCTTTCGAGGGCCTTTTGAAGCCTTTTGGTGGCTCCTGGTGCCTCTTGGGGGCCTTGTGGGGTAAATGGAGGGGTACTAAAAAATAATACTTTCATTGCGGGTACGGGCAAATCCTGGGGTCCCCCCCGGGCCACCTTTTTGGTTCGAGCCCTTGGGGGCGTCGATGGCTGGGGGGGGGTTTCGGAGGGTTCCCAGAGAGGCCCCCAATCTGAGGCCCGAAAAAAAAAATCGAAAATCCGTGGGCCTGGAGCAACCAGCCCGCCTGGACAGCCTCGCCAAGCCCTGGTCCAGGAATCCAGCCACCAGGGGCCAGGGGGTTTTGGGGGGGGGCGGCCCCGCAAACCCTGAACCCAAAACCCTGAACCGAACTTCAAGGCAAAGGCGATTTGGGGTTATACTTTAGCTACGCTAAAGGTGGTCTGGGTGCCGGCCATCCCTTAGCCGAGTAATGACGTTGTCGTAAAAAAGGCCGATGTCCGTTGGCCTGTCCAGGACAGACAGCGAGGCTTAACCCTCACCTTTCAATTTCTGGGCGCTGGGGCTGTAAGGCCCTCGGCCAAGCGTTCGGGGTCTGTCCCTCAACGGAAGCGACCCCTCACTTAGTTTAGGGTTTCGGGTTTCGGGTTTAGGGTTTAGGGTTTTGGTTTAGGGTTTAGGTTTTTTTGAGGGGGTTTAGGGTTTAGGGTTGAGGGTAGGGTTTAGGGGGGCGGGGGGTGGGGGGGTGGGGGGGGTGGGTGGTGAGGGGGGGGGGGTGGGGGGGGGGGGGGGTAGCGGGAGGCTCGGCTGTCGGTAAGATGGTCCCAAACCCCATACCCCCCCCCCCCTATGCTTTTACACCACTTTTAAATAAGCCGAATCAAATAGGGGCTTTCCAAAGACCATCTTGCCAACAGGCGTGACTAGGTTGATAGTGGGAAATTTAGGGGGTCGGGGCTTGGGCGCAGTAGATCATACAACATATTTTTATTGTGTTGTATCAATTACTGGACTTCATCAAGGGGCTGTAATGATTCAAGAAATTCTATGTGTTTAAAAGTTCGCGTTGATGTTGTTTCTGGCTCTCTTAATGTGATTTTGTCTGGGAACATCTTATGTAGTTTTTTGTAGAGTTCGTGCTGTTGTTTCCTGTATTCCATATACATTTCTTCTTGTATCTCATCTGTAAGCCCCCCTGTGTTCTCAACTCTCTCAGTTTTGAAAATAGTTCTTCGCGTAAGTTGTATAGTTCAGAATTTGGATGCGTCCCGAAGTAAAAATGAACATCCCAATGTTCGCGCTTGACTCTTCGCCCACACTCTTCACAAAACCTACTCCATTTCTCTCTCTTCTTGTCTTCTAACTAGGTTATATTCTTCCCTACCTTTTCTCTTTGCCTTACGGCATCTGTTACAAGTTTTAAATCCACCAAACTCTGATAACTCTTTGGTGGCACTACAGGATTTACACTCTTTCCTGTTCATACTCTAATATAAAAGTCTTCTTGTCTTTAAATACTTTCTTCCTTGAATGGTTCAAAAATAAAACTCCTTATCAGCATCATATACAACATTATAATATGTCATTGTTTCTTCCTTGGGTTGTTTAATGTCTTTATTATTAAGTTTGCTTATATAAGCACTCCTGCGATTATTATAATTAGCATCCATAGTAATTATTAGGTTTATTATTGCTAGGCTTGATGTTTTCCTTGTTGCCTTCCAATTTCACAACCCTTTCAACAAGACTATTAACTAGCTCCTTTAACTCTTTGACTTCTTCCTTTAATTTCTTGATAGGACTTTTGATTTCTGCCGAGCAATCACTCATATATACAAACCTAGATTAAAAATTTTAAAAGTTTTAACGCGCACGTAAGACCTTCTGAATCTTCCTCCTCTCGCCTCCCTTTCTTAAGTCCTCTCTACAGTTCTTACAGTTTGACGAATAACTGTTGTTGCTGACAATCACAAAGTTATTACTCGGATACTCCTGTTTGCACCTCTTGCATTCAATGAGATGTTCTTTGAACTCTGTCGCGGCTTCGCCCTGAGGGGGATGTTTTAACATCCCCATCGCCTCCCCAAATACAACAAGCATTATATAATTATGCGATAAAAAAATGTTTCATAACATAACGAAATGTTATGAAATATCCATTTTCCTCAAGATTTAACGATGCATCAAACTAATTAGCTGATACATCTTATGTGTATCAAATTATATAGATGTATCAAGGTACCTCCCCTTTCTCTCGTCCATCTATAAATATGCAGTAGGTATTTGGGGACGCTAGGAACGAAGCTCGCGTGCTACGCGACTTGACTGCAGGGGGTGTCATTTTTCTTCTTCTTCTTCTTCCGATTTGGTCTGGGCGACGGTATGCACTGTACTCTGTCAAATATATAGTGGGTTTAAATTTTTAGCTACTTTAATACTTTAATCCATGCTTTCTACTTGACGATACTTCTTGAGTTCTTTTACTTCTGCTTCAAGTTTTTCAAGTCGTTCTTCAGGGGTAGCCTTTCGTGATCCAAACCCTGTATCAACAGTACCAATGTCTTCTTTATCGTTCATGTTCGTTTTAAAAATTTCGTTCCCATCAGGTGTAGCGTTGCGATACCCGCTTCCGACTCTCCATGAAGTACGGTTTTCGGTTTGTTTGACTATCGTTTTGCCTTCATCGTCCTTTGTTGTTTTCGTCTCCTTGCGCAGTGTCTTCTTATTGCACCTACAAGGAAAGCAATCAACGTTGCCCTTGTCCAAATGGAAGCCTCCTTCCTTTTGTTCGTTGTCTGCCATTTAACTAGGTTAGATTATTTGTATTTGCGATTGTATTTAAAGTATTCAAGCACTATTTTGCAAACCTCCAAGAAAGAGAAGCAACACCTGCGATATTTGGGAGGCGATATTTTTTCTTGTATTTCTTCAATATTCTCAATAACATCAATATAATCGCTGCAATTTATTTTATCCATATTATTATATTATATAATGATTACTCCTATTGTCAAACCAGGTAATGTTAAAGAATATGCTTTTAAACAATCTAAATATGAAATAGCACCGAGACTACCGTTTAGTCAAATAATAACAGGTCCGTCAGGTTCTGGTAAAGGTATATTATTACAGTCAATGATACTGGACATTTACAGGGATGTGTTTGAACGCATCTATATTTGGTCCCCTTCAATTTCGGTTGATAGCAATTGGACACCAGTTAAAAAACACATTCAGGATAATTTGAAGGTTAACTTAGGGAAAGAGAAGCGTTTATTTGACGAATACATACCAGAAGAATTAGAGGCCGTCATAAAAAGACAACATAAAGTCATTGAGTACCAGAAGAAGAACGACCATAAGAAATTATTCTCAATACTGATAATAGTGGATGACTTTGCTGATTCACAAGCGTTCTCGCGCAATAGCCCATTATTCAATCAGTTGTACGTGCGCGGGAGACACAACAGTATCAACATCATAACAAGCACACAGAAGTTTAATGCCTTGTCTCCAATTATTCGTGTCAATAGTCGTCAGCTGTTCTTCTTTTCAGGTTGAGAAACTACAAAGAGATTGAGACAATGGTTGAAGAATTAAGCGCAGTATGAATTAAGAAATCAACAGTAGCAGACACTAAGAATCTCGCAGAAGCAAAGAAACTATTATTAGAAGTCCATAACATAGCAACAGAAGAACCGTATAGTTTCCTGTTTATAAACTTGATGAAAGCAGATGTAAATGATATGTTTGATAAAAGATTTGATGCTAAATTAGTTATTGATTAATAATATTATAACTAAATAATATTATTAATTATATTATTGAATAATTACATAAGTTGACTGATGGAAGTTTATATTATGTTTTATCACTTTTAGTTTCTTCCAAACGCTCTACACGATTTATAACATCCTTCAAAGTGTTAAATAATAATATATCCGTTTTTGTTTTTTCATTTATATCCAACTCTTTTATTTGCTTCATATTTTCTGTGGCACAAGATTTTGAAGATTTAGCTCCCATTCTATATTGTTATTTAGATTAACATTTTTTCAATCACTATCGTTTTTATTCTTCTTTAATTTGTTTTCCTCTTTTTCTAATTTATCTATTCCATTTAAAGCATTCTGTAAAGCACTCCATAAAATCGGTGTAGTAATTGTGTAGTCAAACTTCAAATAGCCATCTGTTCCTTCCTTTACTAGATTCTGCCATTTATTTAGCATCTTCTTGGACTCCATAAAATCGTTGGCAATAAAGCCACAACATGATTTACCTTGTAGTCTGTCATCAACAAAATGATACGTCTTGGGCTTAATATATTTTACTAGGTCTACTGCTTTTTTACTATTTATCTCTTTTATATCTTTCTTTAGTCTTTTATCTGATGAAGGAATCAATGACCCAGTATATGAAAGGTCACCATAAACATCTACGCCACTATTTGTGGCATCTTATCTTGATAAATTATTATTACTTAATCGTATCCATCCGTTGTCATCTGGATTATTAATTAAAACCCTTTGCTGTCCTGTTATATCATCGTGTGCGATTTCCAAATTACCGAATAAACTTACCTTTCCTTCTGTTAATTGAATTGCTGGTGTGCTTCCTATTGTTCCTACAATCAGATTAATTGCTCTGTCCGTGTCTCCATTCCTTATATCTAAATCATAATCACTTCCATGTAATGTTTCTTTTATTGATGAGGAATGTTGAAAAAACAACTCTCCCCACATATCTAAATCTGATTCTGCTGCCATTCTTCCTATACTGTTAAGAGTCAAATTATTTGTGACCGCTCTATTTAATGTTATTCCGTTAGTGTCCGTTAATTGCAATGCTATGGTTGCTGTTGTTGGGTCAGTAGCTCTGTTTGCTTGAAATGAGAAATTCATTTCGTCGTTTGTTATCAAACTTAACGAATTATTGACATCTGCTCTCCTATATATTTTGCTATGATTCCATATTAACACTTCATTGTTAAATGTAGTGGCACCGTTAAACCCTACCGTTGAACTAAAATTAGAATTTCCACCGTTAACGTTTAGAACATCTACAACGGCATTAGCTCCGATTCCTAATTTATTGCACCTCACCGCGTTACTAATATTCATGCTTAAAAATAACTGTTGCGACGAGTCATTTGTATTATACGCATCAATACTAAAACCTCTAAATCTTAATTTCCCACTATTATTAGCAATTGCTACAACATTACTGGCATCTGTTGTTGGTTTATATATTGCAAATCCTGAAGTATTAGAAATATTGAAATTATCAGTTTCATAATATATACTATCTTTAAAATATGTTGGTTTGAATAATGTTGTTCCTCCTGTTGTATTATTGCATTCTACATAAGTATTTGTGTCGGTATCGTCATTGGCTCCGTTAATCAATCTTATGGCATTCGCGGTTTCACTTATTGATAAATCCATTGATATGTTAGATTTTGTGGCGTTAGTATATCTTTCAATACTTGTGTTAGCGTTGGTTAATTCACCATCCCGAACGTAGGTAGAGACAAGTCCTATGGCTTCGCCTGGCTTGGCTTCAGCAGAACCATCGTCTGCGTCAGCTGTCAGCAGAGGCACGAAGGACGGGCATTCACGTTCCTTCATATCAAGGCTTGGCTGTAAAACAAGCATGGTATGCGCCTGCTTGACTGGGGCTCGCTTGTCCACGACATTGGGCGCGCCAAAAACAGCCTTGCAGAACTTCTCCACTTGCTCTCCGAGGTCCTCAAGCCCGAACTCATGGACCAAGCGGGGAACACTGTCGCCACACACATCGATACGCTTCCTCCGCTCAGAATCAGACAACCCCATTAAATTGCTCAATCCAATGCTGGATTTTGGCGACCACGTTGGAAAGTATTTGACACTCTTTGCAGGTTTCCAGAACTCTCCAAGCACTGCTCGAAAGCCGACGGTCGCGACAATCACCATGTGGCACACCCTGAAGTGCCTGTTGGCATTCTGTGTGTTGAGGCTCTTCTGACCCTCTGCCACCGTCGCGTCGGGCTTGATGTCGAACAAGCCCAAGGACTTCTCCAGCATTGGCTCATCTCCGGTCCTGTGGGGGTTGCACTTGCCATCCTTTGCAATGGCAATCAGCCGTTCAGCAGTGCCCAACACAATCCACTCATAGTCCAACCTGCCATCCAGAAAGAGCCAGATGAGGTAGTGGATGAGCGTGGTCTTTCCTATGCCGGGTGCGCCACTGACTACACAGCGAAAGTCGTCATCACGCCATGTCTTCATAAAGTCGAGGAAGTTTGTGTAGCATTCTCGCTCGACAATGACGGAGCACCTCCATGGCAGGTGCCGCGGATTTGTATTCTGCATGTGGCGGTTTGCTAAAAAATAAGTGAGCCCTGCTTCTTGGCTCTCCTGCTCACTGCTCATCGAAGCATCTTGTAGCCAGTCAATGAACTCCGGCTTGACGAAGCCTTTACGTGAAGCAAACAAGCCCCAAACCAACTAAGGAAACTAGCAACCCTCAATTACTATACAACCCAACAACCAAAAGGTTAAAGCGACAGAAGAGGAAGAGGAGTTCTTAAATGCAGGTGGGGCGCATCTGATGGTGCAGGATTGGCATGGACCGTGTATATCTGGTCGTTTGCTACGTTGCCACAGGATGGAACGACTGCATAACCATCTGCATCTCTCAAAGTCAAGGTGTCAGATGAAAGGTCAAAATTGCGAGCAATCTCCTTGCGAGAATCCTCCACAGAAACGTCATGGCTGATCTGGATGCCTTGCTCCACATCTCCGTACTTCACCTTGATGCGCTTGGGTTTTGGCTCGGTCACGGCATCATCCGACATTGCTCCTAACATTTCCCCTTTGAACCTGCAGAAGCACCGGCAGTTCCAAAACAGACGCCCCACAAAAACAAGCAGACCTAAACATCCCTGAACCTTCAAGATCACAAAAATCCACCTAAGCCACGCATTTTGAACGAACCCCACCTTGCCCCTGGAGAAGACGAGTTCTTTTTGTGTTAAGTTGGCGGACACGTTCCCATTTTTAGGGGAAACGGGGAGCGCGTTGGCATTTTTCGGGGAAATGGGGAGCGCGTTGGCATTCTTCGGGGAAATGGGGAGCGTGTTCCCATCTTTCGGGGAGCGTGTTCCGATGTTTCGGGGAGCGCGTTCCGATGTTTCGGGGAGCGTGTTCCGATGTTTCGGGGAGCGTGTTCCCACATTTAGCGGAAACGTGGCAAGGCTTATAGCGCATGAAGACTGCGATTGACACGGCAAAAATCCTGAGAATTCAAGCCCCGACCCCCTAAATTTACCATAAATTCTATCAACCTAGTCACGCCTGTTGGAAAGACGGTCTTTGGAAAACCCCTATTTGATTAGGCTTATTTAGAATAGGTGTAAAAGCAAAGGGGGGGGGGGGGGGTTGGGACCATCTTACCCAACGGGCGTGCCTCCCGCTAACTTACGAAGGGGGGGGGGGGGGGGGGTTTACCGACACGGGACACGGAACCATATATAGGGCCCTAAAATCCCTCATTCCCTGCTAGCCAACAGTAAGCCTAAGGCCCTGGCCGTGCAGTTGCGAAGGCCCAAGCCGTGGTGGCCAAGCAGCGGAAGCCGAACCTGTAAACAACCACGCGGGGGAGCGGGAGCAGTAGGGTTTAGGGTTTAGGGTTTAGGGTTTAGGGTTTAGGGTTTAGGGTTCAGGGTGTAGGGTGGTTTAGGGTTTATGGTTTAGGGTTTAGGGTTTAGGGTTCAGGGTTCAGGGTTCAGGGTTCAGGGTTCAGGGTTTAGGGTTCAGGCTTTAGGCTTTAGGGTTTAGGGTTTAGGGTTTAGGGTTTAGGGTTTAGGGTTTAGGGTTTAGGGTTTAGGGTTTAGGGTTTAGGGTTTAGGGTTTAGGGTTTAGGGTTTAGGGTTTAGGGCCCTTCCGTAGTCCTGAAAGAAGCCGTCTAGTGATTTGGTTGCACAACGAGTATCTTTATCCGAGCAAAGGTCTAAGCAAAACCACTTCAAAGAGTCGACGCAATGTACAGCAATGTAGAGTCTGGAGGCGCTTGCCGGCTTCTGTAGACGGGCAGACTACCGCAAGACCTTATTCGTAACGTCCATAGCTTAGTGATGGGCGGCGGCCATCTACTGCTAAGACACCCAAATAAAAGACATGGCAACCCAAAATGAAAGTGCAGTGAAGCAGCTCTTTGACATTGTTGTGAATGTGCGTGGCAGCCTCAGAGGGGCAGAGATGACCCGGCAAGCAGCTTGCCCGATTCAGGCATTACCGACGCCATTCCGTTCCACCAATGGCCGATCGGCACACCTTCTGGCCTTGTTTGGGCCCCGAAGATCCTTGGCGTTATCCTGGTCAGCTTTTGGTATGTCACGGGGAGTTCCTGGCGTGTCGGGGACTCAGCAGTCATGAACCCTTCTCCAAGTCTGCGATGCCAACGCTCAGCCCACATTTTGAAGGACCTGAAAAGCCGGGTCGTGCGAGGGCGGTGCTGCGTAGAAAACTGCCTTGTCCACAGGCGCCGCATCCTTCCATGGACTCTGCGCAGGGAGGGTTTAGGGTTTCGGGTTTCGGGTTTAGGGTGTAGGGTTCAGGGTTTGGGGTTTGGGGTTTAGGGTTTAGGGTTTAGGGTTTAGGGTTTAGGGTTTAGGGTTTAGGGTTTAGGGTTTAGGGTTTAGGGTTTAGGGTTTAGGGTTAGGGGACCATCAAAACGTCAGAGTGCTCCTTGGGTGTGGCCTGGCCTTGTCAGTGACTGTGCGCACATGCGGCTGAAGACTGCCGACACAATGAGCTCTTCTCCCCCCAAAGCCTAAATGCCAGCGTTTTTGCGCTGTCTATCAGCTGCTTGACAAAACCCGAACCGTAAACCTTGGTAGCATCTACGGCGCTAGCGCTGGGCCTGCTTGATCGCTGCATGCATACTTGCTGTCCTTGCATGTTGCATGAGAACGACAGAAAGGCCTGTCCTCCAGAGAGCCCAGTTTTGCCAAGGCCCACAGTGTGGTTGAGAGCTCGAAGCTTTTGAACTGTGCCTGCAGCCACATGCGTATCTGCGTATGGAGAACTCGGACACTTGAACATGCCGAGGGCCCTGGCCAGCACATGTGGTCTGAAAATGCTGACAGGGCATTACTACGGGTGCAGTCCGGTGAGTCCTGCAGATTCTTTCAACACAGCTTCGACCCTAGAGCTAGAAGACCCAATGCCAGAAGCCCTGCAGGTCGCGAAAAAGGCACACCTTCACTCTGCGTTCCGAGCTTTTCCGAGCACCGTGCCATGTTGGATATACATACCAAGGAGATGACCTGGCGACTCTGGAAGAGCAGATCCGGTACGAGCATCTACGAGTACACAGAACAAAAGCACAAGATCCAGATCAGATTTAAAGCTCGCAGCTGGTAGAAGTATAAGAAACATGCTTTCAGAAGCTTCTGCTGAGTCTTTTGTCCTACTGTGTCAGAATTGAAGAGCCATCACAGCAACACGTCCACTCTCTGGAGAGACACGTACCTGCCTGCAGAAGGGGCCTGGCCATTGCAATCACAAGCACATGTGCGTCTGGTGCAAGCAGGTAGCTCTTGCGATCAGCTTGCTTCAGCACTGCAGGAGATGCATCGTGAGAGCGCTGCCGTCAGACTGGGCACAAGTTGAAGAACCGTCATGTCCCCCTCGTCCCCGCCTATGAACAATCCGCAAAGTCGCCAGCGACCAGACCACCTTGGAGTTCGGATTTTGTTTGGGACTTTCGGGTTTTGGAGTTTAAGGTTTAGGGTCCCGATGGCTGGAGTAGTTCCCTCACCTGCACATGCATCATTGTGCAACACTGCACCCTGTAGCAGCCACAGCTTGCCTAAGCGGAGCTCAGCAGTGCCGTGCATGCTCGGACCAACGCCTCCTACTCTACTCTCTCTCCGCAAGATCTTCCGAATTGGTTCCGGGCGTTGCTGACAGACTGCGGCTGTACTTCTGTGGCTTCAACAACATTCAGCCTCAAGGGGAATGATGTGCAGACAGCACACACACACACACACAGGATGAAGGGTCATGCAAGACACAAGATCCACGATTACGGTGCAAGTGCCAAGTAGCGCTGTGCAGACGCTGTTCAAGAGCGTGTTCAAGGAAGGGTTCTTTCGCAGCTGAGCCTGACGGGCGATCCAGTTGCTTCAGCTGCTGTGCGGAGGTATCAAAGTACCACGTGCCAAGGTGTGCTAGAGCTTGCTTGCTTAGCAGCTTAGCTGGGCTAACTTCTCATGAGTCCCCCAGATTCTGCAGCGGCTCCGCAAGCTTTTGTTGTCAGAGAGTCGTAGCTCACGGCGGCCTCTCTATGGGTGACTCAGCAATGATGCAAGCCACCTGCTGCCACGCATCCGACCCTGCGATCTTGGCCACGCGGTGGATTGCGGTGGACAGGTTCACCAGATTCATCTGGGGCCTGAAGAATCTGCTCATGGTAAGGCTTGAAATTAAACAATGTTAAACAGACTCCTGTACGTGCTTGGCCAACGTCAGGTCTGGGCCCCTTTCCCCGCCGCTCCCCTGCACAAGCTGTTGAGGGGCAGGCAGATGCTGCAAAATCACCGACATCCTGAGCTGATTGGACAGATGTGCCCGAATAGTACTCGGATCCTATTCGAGTCTTTTTAAAGCTGCAGGTCCCGAGTACTAGGTGCCGCAGATACAACATTCTGTTAACATCTTAGCTACTGGCTTCGGACTGAATGAAAATCGCGTCTCGGGGGAATGGGATCGGCGAGAAATTTTGAGTTTGGACAGACCGGAGCCTTCAGGGGGAACCACTTGTCGCTTGCAGACTTGGATGATGAAGTTATGAGGGCAAATCACCGGCTCATGAGACCGAAAATAACGGCTTTCCAGAACTGAGAAGAAAGTCACGTTTTTTCTGTTTCCTTTCAGTGCAGCCTCGACATGATTTTATCGTACTGGGGCCTTAAGTTGAAGACTCCCTGATCCCCTTGCAGCCAAAGCTCAGGTGGTGGACATCCTTCCCTTCAGACGCCTGAATGATCTGAGAGTTGATCCATGGATGGGTGCCTGCGCAGCAGGGAGTTTCTGGCTGCCCTTCTGAGGCCGCCAGAAGAAGCTCCCCCAGGTTGTGGCGCTGTTACATGGTGGATGTCCCAAACATGAGCACCGAACGCATATCCTGAGAAACGGCCCAGATGTGGAGGGCCACTAGAAGACACCTTTGACAGTTCGAGCCCCCCAACATGCCTCAACCCCTCAACCCTCAACCCTCAACCCCTAAACCCTAAACCCCCAAACCCCTAAACCCTCAACCCTAAACCCCAAACCCTCAACCCCAAACCCTAAACCCTAAACCCCCAAACCCCTAAACCCCCAAACCCCTAAACCCTCAACCCTCAACCCCAAACCCTAAACCCTAAACCTGGTGCCTCCGCGGCCACCCCGAGGTTTGCGATTTGCAGCCTGCTTGGGGAGGCTTCAAAGGACGTGGATCTCCGAGCAACTCGATGCATCCGGGAGAGCTCTGGGCTGAGACTCCGCAGGGCTTAGGATCTAGGGTTTAGGGTGTAGTTTAGGGTTCAGGGTTCAGGGTTCAGGGTTCAGGGTTCAGGGTTTAGGGTTTAGGGTTTAGGGTTTAGGGTTTAGGGTTTAGGGTTTAGGGTTTAGGGTTTAGGGTTTAGGGTTTAGGGTTTAGGGTTTAGGGTTTAGAGAGTCTCGCCGCGCCTTGCCATTGCCTTTTCCAGCGGCTTTGCCGGAGCCCATATCAGTTGAATTCGGAAAAACACACGCCTCGGGATCGTGCGGCGGCTCTACGGGCTTTGCAGGTCTCTACGCGGCTTAACAAAGGAACAGGTCCCGCACCATGCGCACTATATTCCAGAACAGTGCCAGTACTGTCCACAGTCTTGACCGGCGGCAGCCCAAAGCACAGCTGGTCATCTTCATGCTACCATTGAGGTATTTCTTGTAATATGCTGGATAGCCTCAAGACACCCAAGCTTGTTGCAGGACGTGCGGGACTGACACACTGCAGTGAGCGTGCACTCGCTTGAGTTTGGATGCGGGTTCGGGTGTCGGGCTTTGTGCACCGTCAACTTGATACTTAGAGTCCGAAGCTGGTGCGAAGGCAGACGACCTGAGGGCGCAGCAGATCAGACTGTGTCGCTGGAACAGCGACTTGAAAGGTATTAGATGGACTGTGAACTATACTTCCCTGAGAAAGGCAGCGGGACCAGCAGTTCGTCTGAGAGCTTTGGCATCCCAAACGCAGAGCTTCCGGACTCCTAGCCATGCCAAAGCCCGTCGGATCTTAACTTTAAGGAGAGCAAGACACTTGATGGGTTGCATGACTAACCGTGTCCAACATGGTGGCTACACCCTCCATCATCTTTGGCAACTGCCTGTGCCAACACCGCTTGAACTGAGGGCTGGACAACTGCTCCGAAGGCACAGGGCCCACGGCACAGGCATTATCTTGGACATCTTCTCACATGGTGTTGCATGTGTGGGTGCTGTGTTGGACCTCCTGTGCTCTCTATGAATATGTTGTTCAGCTCAGGGTCGGGAAGGGCCGTGGTTCCTAGCATCCTCAGGAAGGAGTGAACAGTGAAGGCTCGGACCCAGTGCCTACCAGCTTAGAAACACTTGTGCATGCAGAATCCGCCCTCTACTGAGACGGACACATGCCACGACTCACCGTCTCTGCGCGCGTGTGAATCCTGACCCTCAATGACCAAAGATGCTGCATCCACCCGGAGCGTCCTCAGATCCTCCCAACTTGACAGAAGCTGTCTTAGCTCTGCCGTTGGAGAGCCTTGTCGCGCCTGGCATCTCGAACTAGGTTCTTCATTTAAAACAAGGGGGGAGGGGAGAGGGACAATGTGTTCACTACGCCGCACTTCTGGAGATGATATACTGTCGTAAGTATATAGTATAGAGTATAAAGTATAGAGTAATGTTGACCTCGTAATAATAAACCCCCCCCGCCCCCCCCCCCCCTTCAATCAAACCCCCCCAAATAGAGTGGGGGCCCCTTTGAATAAGGATTCCTTTCCTTAGAGAGACTTAGAGAGGATCAGAGAGAATCACTCAGGATTCCTTTCCTTAGAGAGAATTAGAGAGGATCAGAGAGAATCAGAGAGGATCAGAAAGGATCAGAGAGAATCAGAGAGGATCATAGGGAATCAGAGAGAATCAGAAAGAAGGGCTGGGAGGGTTCTACGGGTCAGGGCTTGGTTAATAATACCCTAAACCCTAAACCCTAACCCTAAACCCTAAAGAGCTTTTTTTCAGGCAGGAATTTCCAGGAACTTTATTCCGAGGGGCAGATCTTTCAGGATTATTTCCAGGGCACCGGCCTCCAAAGCTACCCCCTTTGCCAGAAAGATTTTTTCAATCCTCTAGTAAGGCTCTCAAATAAAAAACAGCAAGTTTCTCAGGAGTTTGGTTTTCAGGTTTCTCTTCGAAATCTGATCGCTTCATGTTTTCCTAATTAAATCCTAAACCATAAAACCCTTAACCCTCCCTCTCTTTTCTCTCCATAAACAAACAAAGAACAACGGACACCCCCAAAAAAAAACAAGCCCCGACTGGCGTACTTTATTCCCAGGGCTTTATTATTGCGGCCGGGACACCTGGCGCACTTTAATTTACGGGGGTTTAGTAATACGAGGTTAACATTATGGAGTATAGAGTATAGAGCATAGAGTAGGAAGTATGGAGTACAGAGTTTCGATTTTAAAGTATAGAGTATGGAGCATAGATAGAGTATATACTTTTTTAGTATATAGTATATAGTATATAGTATATCGTATATCGTATACCGTATGTAGTATAAAGTAGATAGTTTGTAGTATATACTACACAGTGCCAATACAATATACTACATAATGCAGGCAGCATATTGCATATTGCATACGGTATATTGTATCTTAAACAGTATACATGGCAAAATATGAAATGATACAGGATACCTGATACAGTATACAAACATTACACCACCGAAGACCCCAAACAGTCAAAGGCACGTCAAAGAAACAACGGAGACGACGGGAGACAAAGGGAGACAAAGGGAGACAAAGGGAGACAAAGGGAGACAAAGAGAGACGAAGGGAGACAAAGGGAGGCGAGGAGTACAGCAACCCGGCAATCCCACCCACATGAAGGGAGACAAAGAGACGCAAGGGGAGACAAGGAACCCGGCAACAGTCCTCAGAATGTTGGCAATCCTTAAATGAATTTAGAACCCCAACAGTAGACTGTTTGGGGAATTATGTACTTTATGTATCATCTGCTCAATCCTACAACTTGCGTATATACATATATATGCCCCCGCCCCCCCCCCCCCCCCAAAGATCTATCTACATGGTTTGGACGACCACAGGCTCGAATCCCTTCAACATCAACTGAGCCATGAATCACAGGCCCTAGGTGCCGGAAATTTGGGGGAAATAATGACGAACGGCTACCGGGACGTCGAAAACTCCTGGCAAAGCAGTCGCTGAGTTCTCACCTGTATCCCCTAAGGAGTATGAACTTGCGGTTTGCATAAGGAGCCAGTGAACAGGATAAATCATTGAGAATATACTTGACCTCCTGGAGCTGTGTTCATCAAATGGGACAGAAAGTATGCTCTTAACAGTGAGGCAACTCGAAAAGCTAAGAATCTAATCCGACAAGATTTCGCTAAATTCCTGTTCAAGAACCCACGCAAAAAGCAACAGAAACATTGTAACCATTAAGTCTGACGGCGCGCCACCACCCGCCGGCTGCTGCTTTAGAGACACTGCACAGAAAATACATGTGTTTCTTCCCGACAATGCAGCAAGCTTGAGGACCTCTGCCAAGCAGCGTCGACAATGAGAAGCGGCCTGGGGGTGAGGGAAACAAGCCGAACTTGCCGAGGCTCTGAGGTCGCGAAGAAAGTTCACGTGGGCGACGACAGTTCGAGCTGCTCTTGCGCTGGGAACCAACCCACGTAGCCTAACCAACTCCTACTACTTCGGGCGGCTGAAAGCAGACTAGGAAAAGGCTCCCTCATGTCGGAAAAAAGAACGCAGCCCAGAGCCACACGAGGCACGATGTCAAGATTTTCTGCGGAAAGCACTTCTGCTCGCAGTATCTGGGGCTAGATACTGTGCGTGTGAAACTCAAAGGAGTATGCAAAGTCCTCTACGAAGCATGATCGAACAAGTCTGTGCAAGTCTCGAGGCGAAAGGGAAGGGCGAGAGCAGACCCTTGACGAGAAGCGCACCTCCTCGGTGGCGGTCACGGCCAGCAAAAGTCGCCGGGCCTAGAGGACCCGAAACCCTAAACTGCTGAACCCTCAACCCTAACGAGACCCTAAACCCTAAACCCCTAAACCCCTAAACCCTAAATCAAATTTGGAAGAACTAGAGTCATCACCTCCGCAAAAAGCAGACTTCCCTCAACCCATTCCTATTGTGTGCTACTCGATTGTACACACATGTGTATATGTAAAATATATATATATATATATGTATATATTGCTATGATTTGCTATGTATATGTTTGATTACAATACACATATACATATGTATGATGCTCTATATATATATATACACCTTTCTTGATTATATACGATACTGCTTAATAGAACTACCTGACGTGCATCCTCACACCAATGCCTCTTCCACCTCCTCCACGGGGATGCCAGCCTCTTTCAGGGCCTCCTGTGCTTCGTGGCGCAGCAACTCACGCGCCCGACCATCACTCACTGCTTCGTCATAAGATGTCAAGTCAATGTCTTGTTATGCTGGGTTTAGCATCATGGTGTATGTGTATGTCTTATACATACAAGCATAGAAGGGCTCTATATATCAGATGAAGGTTCAAAGCGGTTTCTCAGCCGCTGCGTTTTTGAGGTTTAGCAATCAGGCCAGAATTGCCAAAACCGCAGAAACCATGTGAAACGATAGGCAAAACCCCAAAAATATGAATTTTGCAAGACTTTTGGGAGAACAGGAACACCGACAACCAACCAAATCAACACAGAAAGCCCAGAAAACCAATTTCCACAAAACCAAAAAAACCAATACCAAAAAAACCAAAAGAATCAAAAAAACCAATTTTCCGGGACTCTGTGAAAGCTGTGGAAATAAAGCTTACGAATCAAAAGTCCCGGAAAATTGGTTGTTTTGGTATTTTTGATTTTTTTGGTATTGGCTTTTTTGGTTTTGGGGAATTGGTTTTTGTGTCTGATTTTTTTGGTTTCGGTGTCCTAGTTTCCCACGAGTCCTGCATGTTTTAGGCTTTTGTTGTTTTGCATTATTTTTGGGAATGGGTGTTTGTTTATTAGTTTCTATGAGCCTTGCTTACTAGGATTAGAGTTTTGTTGTACTCCACCTGTGCACACCATGGGAAGTTATGCAGCCGACCAAAAAAACCAATACAGCACTCTCACGTTTGTTGAAGCATGCGCACACGTGCCGGGCCAAATCTGGAGCTAGGCAAGGCGTGAATGCGAAAAGCAAGATAGTAAAACGAAGCAAATACCAAGAATTAGAAGAAACAAATGTAATGCTGTAAGAAAACAGAAAGTAACACCTACGAGTATAAAGTGAATCATTAACGTAATACGAAATTCTTTAATCCACAAACTAATAAAAAGATAAGATAAATAGAATGACCACAAAGTGAAGAAAATAGTATATTGTGAGGAAATTCCTAAATTAACAAAAGCACTTCCTAAAGATATAGCAGCATTACATAAAATAAGTGTATTAGCCTAAGTTAATTCACAAAGCTTCTCCAGGCCACATCCCTAAAGTTGGACAAGATAATAAATACAACGATGTCCAAAACAAGGATACAAATAATAGAGCTTCAGAAACAGGACAACCCCCCCAAAATCAGAAATAGATTAAGGGCTTTTACGCAAATGTAAGACTAAGTTGATTCTGAAGGATTGGGTTAATAATGCCATTCTTAAAGAAATGACAGGGTGAAAGACGTCTTTTGTCCATAGAAAGAAGCTGTACTTTTCCCCGTTCATGTCATTCACGGATCTATGATTAGTATCTTCATGTCGTGGGTGAACTGAATAGAGGAGAAAGTCCTAAGGAAAGTCTGTATATTTATCCCTGTAATAATATTAATGTTAAGGGGCCACATTATAGCAATATTCATGCGGTCCCTTCAAAGTACTATGATTATTAGGGGTGTGAACACATGAACGAAACAACCTCATGAATGCACTACGTTATGATATTATATATTGTACGCCGTGCGTTTCACTCACCCGTAAAACAATGTTATTAACGTGTGCTCTTCATGGACGGACTCTTGGGCAGCTACGGTCTCCACGGCTGGACAGGTAATTTAGTACTAACTCCCTCACCTTGTTTAGCCATCGCACCTTGAGACCCTGTTAACACCTGGTCTGGATAACACTACACAACCCAAGATGGGAAGTCTCTTCACAGAACGCACTCTCGGGACAGCTCTTTGAATGAGCAGCAGACGCGAAACTTGTTGAAGACGCAGTCGCCGAAATGCTTCGGTCGTGGAAATATCACAATAGTTGACTTCAAGAACATGGCCCGAGTTAGCTAGGCCAATGGCCTGACTTTTCGTCATTGCTTAGGCAGAAGCACCGATGATTCAGCGTGGAAGGTTTGCAAAAGGAACGTACGCTTCGTATACCCTCGCAAAATGTAGTTTGGTACTTATCTCTTAAATATAGCACAAATATCGCGTCTCAGCACGAGATATGGGACTTGAAGGCTTTTAGATTGTTTTTCGCGGGAAGTCACTGCAGTAAAACCCCAAAAACGCAGTGGCTGAGTTCCCGCCTTGAACCCAGATGAAATATACATGCTTACAATTACAAATTGTATATGTGTATATATTGAAGTATACACTACTATTGCATGTAATATTGTAACACATCGTGCTACATGTTGTTTAGCATAGCGTACTAAAGTATGTTAGTTTCTTCATAGCATTTTGCACTGTATCTTTTGTGATGCTATCATCATGACTGAAGGCGTATTTGTAGGGGTTATTAATTAATACGGGCTTACAATGTAATGCAATGAAGCGTGAAGCCCGTAGTAATATTATGAACGAAACTAGAGAGCATATTAATTGTATTATAAGGAGTGAATAGGTGAACGACGCCGGCCTTCTTCAGGAGGTGCGACGGGATGCCAGCTTTGGCCTGTTGCGGAAGCCGGCTTGGCATGGACTTCCACACATCGGACATGGAGAAAAGGTTGCGTGGCATGACTCTAGCGACTCCGAGGTTGAATCTTCCACAGAATACCGCCGAGGCCCTTGGGCTTAAGGGTCTCGGCTAGAAGCGGCAGTATGCACCACCCCCTTTTGGGCCGCAGTTTCGGGACACCACCTAGCCGACCCCACACAGCTGGCTATGACTCCGAAAAAATATCTCCAATGCGGCAGAGGGTCCCTTTCCACACTTTCAAAAGACAAACCCTTGACTTTCCCAGGCCCTAGAAGGTCCGTAGCCCGTCTGCAGGTGAAGTGTTTTTTTCTTCTTCCTAGCAACGAAACTACAGAGAACTACACATAGTGTCATAGTGTCATGAGAAGTATGACAAATCTTATGTGGGCGGCGCCCGCTCCAAAAAGTCAGCCCACGGCATCCTGCCTGCAGCTTGCCCGCGTTCTCAACGAAGAGTCGGAGCTCTGCAAGGGAGCCACCGTCGTTCAAGCGAGCCAGTTCCTGTCAAAGAAGTTCCAGAGCCAATTTGTACCTCGACATGTCCCCGAGGCAGGGAACTATGCCGCTGCACGTGCTTTCGTGGGCGTACGCTCCAGCCTCGCAATGGCGTGTTTGGGCCCTTCTACGCGGTCATCGTCCACTGAGCAAGAGCACACACATCAAGCTAGCTCCATGAGTTCCGCGTCTTCTCCGCAGCGCTGTAGGAAACGATAGCCAGTGCATGTTGGAAGAATCTCAGCCCGGGTCGATCCGGTGTCTGCGCGCTCACACTTGCATCACACAAGGACATGTACATCCCAGTCGCGCACCTAGTTCGTCTAGCTTTGCGAACAGTGTTTCCTGGGAGTGCTGCCAAGTTGGGCTGCAGGACAGTGCATATCAAAAGGCTTACGAAAACACAGTGGTCCCACATAGAAGTACTGAGGTGTGCAAGCATTCCAAGCCACACGCGCGAGCACTTTAACACTTCAACATGCAGACGGCCGGGTTTCGACAACTTCGGCAATCGGGGCGCCTCGCGTAACGCCTCCACATCATCATTGAGCTCCAGTAGCCTCCGCGAAGGCACGCGGCTTCAAGGTTCGAAAACTGTTCCATAAGCAAGTTGGTGAGCATTCCTGAGTCCCCCTAAACCCTAAACCCTAAACCCTAAACCCTAAACCCTAAACCCTAAACCCTAAACCCTAAAGAATCCTGTATCCTGCAACAGAAGGCCCCGGATGGCGATGGCCTCTGCACAAGGGCTCCCTCTGCGAGGCTGGCGGACTCCACCTCGGGATGGGGTTATGGTTTAGGGTTTAGGGTTTAGGGTTTAGGGTTTAGGGTTTAGGGTTTAGGGTTTAGGGTTTAGGGTTTAGGGTTTAGGGTTTAGGGTTTAGGGTTTAGGGTTTAGGGTTTAGGGGTTAGGTTTTAGGGTTTAGGGTTTAGGGTTTAGGGTTTAGGGTTTAGGGTTTAGGGTTTAGGGTTTAGGGTTTAGGGTTTAGGGTTTAGGGTTTAGGGTTTAGGGTTTAGGGTTTAGGGTTTAGGGTTTAGGGTTTAGGGTTTAGGGTTGCTTTGGGTCACTCTGGGTTGTGGCAGGGAATCTACCTTGGAATCTAGAGCGTTCCTCCAATGTCAAAGTCTGCCCAGTTGCTGAGGTTCGGTGTTCTCACCAGGCTCCCCTCGAAGAGAAGCAAACCGGCCCCACACCAAACCCTAAACCCGACACCCTAAACTCCATTCCCTCAACATCCGGCTGTCTGCAAGTGTGGTGCCGTGAGGGTCTCATCGAGGTTGACAACGCCCTCCTGAGCAGGGCAGCCCAACCCAGGCCCCAACTGAGGCTACCAAGTGTGCCACTAAGCGTTACGCCGCGCTCGACTGCCTTCAACTGCTACACACCATGGCACGATGGACCCGAAAGAAATCCCCCCGAAAAGGGGGGGGGGGGGGGGGGGGTTCCGGAGTGCCCGGAGCGCTCCTCCAGGCCGGTAGTCATGGCGCGGAGCCACAGTGCTGAGGCCGAAGCCGGGGCTGGGAAGGTTAGGGGGTGCAAGGCCTAAAGAGGGGGGTGCGACAGGCCGCGGTGCAAGCTCCCATATGGGTTAAGCTTCAGGCGCACGTCTAAGCTTGCACCAGTTCAGCGTGCAAGCCTAGATGTTGGAACTACGAAATGCGCGGAAAATGGATTCATCCACTTCTAAATGCGGGGAAGATCATGATTTGCGCAGGAGCATTGGCTGTCCGTAAGGTGTTGCGACATGTTGCGACATTGAGCCTCCATGGCTAGATTGGCCAAGGCGATGTGCTTTCAGGCAAGAGCTGAGCATGTACAAAAAGAGCCTCCACGCTTTGCGGAGGGCTTTTCGGCTTTTTGTGACATCTCGTGTTGAGCGCACAAATCTTCTGGAGTGAAACGCATCCTCAAGTCCTTAGGTCCTACCGGCAACAGGGGCCTCTTCGACAACGGGGTCCTTGGAATCGCAGTCAACAGGGACTCTAAATGGCTTGTGGTATGGAGGATCCCCAACTCGTCCCTTAACGGGCAGTATCAGGGGATATAGCGTACTGTACCTCGTTCCCAAGCTCCTTACTAAACTCTTAAGGGAGCCGCTGTGCCTCTGAACATAGGTCTTGCTGGCGAAGGACAATCAATCAGCAGGCGCAAGGCAAAGTCCAAAGGTAGGAAACTCAACAAGCAATCTTCTCATGTTCTTATAGTCTTACAGCCTTATATTCTCATGCTCTCATATTCTTGTATTCTCATATTCGTGTATTCTCATATTCCTGTATCCTTATATTCCCATAGTCTCATATGCTTACAGTCTGATATTCTTACATCTCAGATTCTGATGTTTTGTTTTTCTTCGTATACGATTACATCGGTATACATCTCTTCTTCCTGGCCGACGCGAAGACTCAATGAATCAGATGGCAGACTGAGCAAAGCCTGATGACATCTTCCACGTGCGACAATGTACCCAATGTCCACGATCATACATTAGGGTTTAGGGTTTAGGGCTTAGGGCTTAGGGCTTAGGGCTTAGGGCTTAGGGCTTAGGGTTTAGGGTTTAGGGTTTAGGGTTTAGGGTTTAGGGTTTAGGGTTTAGGGTTTAGGGTTTAGGGTTTAGGGATGGCCGCATCTGCCAGTCTTCCGAAACCGTTGAACGGTTTGAGCTCAGCGTTCAGATGGGCGAGCAGTGCTCCATGCTCCAGAAACAAACTGCATCTTTGATGATTCAAAGAATTTTACAATCAGAACATCCCAGCCCGAGATTCAACCTGCTACAGCTAAACCTGCAACAATCAGCATAGAAGCTGTCAGATGCTGATCGTTCAAACGTACTGCAAGCTCGACAGAAAGCAAAGTGACCAGCTCAAGACCAAAAAATGGCCCAAAAGTTCCGGCTGAGAGTCATCTTCCACCGGCTCCTCCTCCTCCTCCTCCTCGAACTCTTCTTCTTCCATCTCCTCCGCAGCTGGGCATTATCCCTCACTTCGCAACTACCAAGAATCTGTGCAAGATTGCCAGCTGCACCCCTGTCCTCCTCCTCCACAGACGACGCCTCATGAGGGCCATCTCGCCTAGGATGAAAGAATGCAAAAAACCAGCACCGTACCTTTTTTTACCCACCGTCGTTGTAAGCCTCGCGAGCCTCCGAACGATATCAATGATCTCGGTGAGAGAGAGAGAGAGAGAAAAAAAAAAGAGAGAGAGAAACACGAATGCAAAAACCCAGCACCTTGCCAGTCCTGGCACCTCGCAAGCGAAGAACCTTGAAAAGACAACAACTCGAGAGGGATGGAAGCTCGAGTTCGCTTGCCCGGGTAGATTGAAACCAAGGGAAGGAAGCCCACCCTAAACCCTAAACCCTAAACCCCACTGTTCTGGGAGTGCTCCAACCGATATCGCATGAAGCCAGGGATCCCCCCTCGTGGCCTTCCCATGATGGCCCACACTACTCAGCCTGCACTGGGTTTCATGGTAGGGTTTAGGATTTAGGGTCTGGGGTTTAGGGCTAGGGTCGGTTCAGGGTTTAGGGTTTAGGGTTTAGGGTCTAGGGTTTGGGGTTTGGGGTTTAGGGTTTAGGATTCAGGGTTTTGGGTTTTAAGGCACTTCCCTCTTGTCCTCTCCGCCACACACAACCTCACATTGGGCTCGTAGCCGACGTCATCCCCTCCCCCTTATATTAAATCCCCCCTGACCCCCGATATTAAATACCCCCCCCCCATATACTGGAATAGAACTACACTGGGGGTACTATTCTGGGGAGGGGATTAGTGTGTGCCCAACAGCTGCTGCGTTCCCGGCGGCTCAGGTGCTGCGGCCCTTGCAGCACCTGCCAGCACTTCGCACGCAGTGTCTAGGGTTTAGGGTTCAGGGTTCAGGGTTTAGGGTTTAGGGTTTAGGGTTTGGTTTAGGGTTTAGGGTTTAGGGTTTAGGGCTTAGGGTTTAGGGTTTAGGGTTTAGGGTCTAGGGTTTAGGGTTTAGGGTTTAGAGAGGCCTGAATAATTAGAATGGGGTTTTCGGGGAGTTATTGCAGTAGACTTAGGGAATATTAGAATAGGGGTTTTTTGGGGGTTAATGTAGTAGATATATAAAGGGACCCTAAGGGAGTGTTATTAGTAATTGTTCCTTACATGTGGCGGCTTGGCGGCTTTCTTAGGTGATCCAGCTCGACAATGCTATGCACTGGTTGACAATGCCTGCAACGGAATTTCAACATGTTGCTACACCTCAACAATGCACAAGCGCGCACCATGTCTTCAGTCTTGAAAGCATTCCAGCTACTGTGGAAGCATACTCAGCACTGATATCCACATTCGCTACTTCGTCGGATCCAGGAGTCTGGTTGTGTTCAGAACAAAGGCAGGACAGGTGTGAAGAGGAAAAAAAAGGATGGCCATGAAGACACGCACGTATGGAATGTGGAAACTTCTCCCGGCTTCGGGAGTCACTTGTGCGACACTTGGCACCTTCCTTCGCATCGAGGGCCGCTCTGGTGAGCGGGTGGGGCCAGATTCCTCCCAGATGGCTCACAGCTCGTTCGGCTGACCGGAAGCACTCTAAACCCTAAACCCTAAACCCTAAACCCTCAACCCTGAACCCTAAACCCTAAACCCTCAACCCTAAACCCTAAACCCTAACCACAGGCTTGAGCTTGAAGGACTATAACTCGCGGGCACAGGGTCTGCAGGAGTATCCATGCAAGAGAAAACTGGCTGGTTCTTGGTAGGGAATGAGGGAATTAGGGCCCCATTTCATCCCTCAAAGGGTATACATTTCGCCCTACTTCCCTCATTCCCTACTCAGAACCAGGCAGTAAACCCTAAACCCTAAACCCTAAACTAGGGCCCTTAAAGGGTATATATCGGGCCCTACTTCCCTCATTCCCTACTCAAAACCAGGGGGAAAACCTTAGTTCGTGGCTGAGACGGATCACGGGCTTCGCTGAGTCGACTTCCGCATCGAGCTGGTGGTCGATGAGCCTGGCTCCAAAGCGAGGTTTAGGGTTCAGGGTTTAGGGTTTAGGGTTGAGGGTTTAGGGATTAGGGTTTAGGGTTTAGGATTTAGGGTTTAGGGTTTAGGGTTCAGGGTTACACTTTAGGCTTACCAGAGCTTGATATTTGGCTGGCTTTCTAGGATCAAGAGCCTGAATTCTTAGGGGGGGAAGGAAGGAAGTAGGTGCACTTATATCCGCTATACACCCAGTTCAGGCAATTCTGCAGGGCACCCCGCCATGTGGTCTCCTGATGCTGCTTCTGATATCGTTTGAGGCGCACTGTTTCGGAATTGCAGGCTTTAGTTGTTGAGATACAGAACTAAGTCGAGGGTTCCCCGGGCTTCCGGAAACAGATTTTGAGGAGAATTCTGCGGGCACGGCGTAGTCTGCTTCGGAGCTGCTGGGAATTGCACTTTGCGCCATCCTTCCCAATCCCCTGCCTCCACCCTCAAACCCTAAAACCCTACACCCTAAACCCTAAACCCTAACCCCAAACCCTAAACCCTAAACCCTAAAAAACAAACACCAGCGAAACTCGTGATGTGCCTGTGGTTCTGCGGGTCCAAAGTATCCAGCTCCGTTCGGAAAACTGAGCTTGGAGCTCCCTGCGCTTTGGGCAGCGTGTGTATTGTTTAGGGGTTCAGGGGCTTAGGGCTTAGGGTTTAGGGGTTTAGGGATTTAGGAGTTTAGGGGTTCAGGGTGTCGGGTTTAATCATGCTCTCCATGGCTTGTACTCGGTATGTGGAAGCACGGTGAGAAGGCAAAGACCAAAAACACCAAACAACCTGTCAACGGTTAAGTCGCACGAGTCTGCAGCTCCAGGCATACTCAAGCGGTGGCTCGCTTGCTTCGCACTGATCAGTACCGCGTAACTATGCGTTTTGAGCTTTGCAACGGTGCGGGCACGAGGGTTCAGCGATTGAAAGCAACCCTTGATACTTGCGTGTGGGCCATTGCATGGAGAAGAGCGAAAGCACCCAAACGAAGCCACCCGATGCTAATTGTTCAAGGGGAGGTAAACTGAAGCCAGGGAGGTGACGCCGAAGGTGCTTAAGCGAAGCTAACGTCGACCATGGATTCAAGACAACCTGAAACATCAAACCACCTCGGCCACTCTCCCCAAGCATCCTGCATATTCAGGACAAGCCCTTTTCTCTACGCCCTCAACCGTCGGCAGCGTCTTAGTTGCAGCGTCTCATGGTCGCGTGCCCATCGTGCCCCACCTCACAGAAGACCTCCACAACAGCCATTCCCGGCGCCATGGTCAACGGCAGCAGAACCTGGCCCCTGGCAAGAGAGCCCCGCAAGCAAAAGCAGGCGGAACACAACTCGAATCCATTCCTCAAGCTTCAATGGTGACACGCATGTGCTTCCCGATTCTTCCGGCACTCTCATCTCAAGATCCATCAAGCAGACTGCACGTGATATGAGCTCTTCAACGCCCTCATTGGAAAATTGAGCTTCAGCTGCTAACCAACTTAGCCTGGCCTCCCCCCAACCCCCCACACAAACCATCACGCAAACCCTTAACCATACACCCCAAACCGCTAAAACCCTAAACCTTTGAACGCCAAAAGCCCTAAACCCTTGCCCTAAACCCAAAGAAAGCATAAAAGGCCTAGAAAACCAAGACAAAGCAATCTTGAAACCCTAAACCCTAAACACTCTGAAGTCCTAAAAACCAAACGCCTAAAGCCTAAAGCCTAAAGCCTAAAGCCTAAAGCCTAAAGCCTAAACACTCAGACCCTAAACCCTGAACACAAAACCCTAAACCGCCTAAACCCTAAAACCCTACTCCCTGAATGGTACCCCCCCCCCCCCCCGCTAAACTGGTCAACTTATAAATCTACAACCAGAAACCCGGATTATATAACAAGCGAATGAAGTCTTCTTCTCTTGTATATTCTAACAGATTTAATATCGGAATCGGAAGCTCCTTTATTGGTATTTTGTAGGGCCTGTTTACTCTCTTAATATTACATTCAAGGTCCCTGACTATTACAATTCATAGTTGTCGCGAGCACATTAAGATTGTATTATTCGCTCGCGGGGACATGGGAATAGAATACTAATCATGCGGCACATGTGATTCCTGGGACGCATGTTGGCGTCCATCAGAAAATTTGAACGCGTCCGGGGGGGGGGGGGGGAGGGGGGTGCGACAACTTGCTTGACTGCCCATTTAACCCAGCCCACGTCACCCCACACATGTCTGCGTGACCTGACAATGCAATCTTGGGCGCTCGTCTGCTCTGCTGGCGACGCGAGGCACTTGCCAAATACAGCTGCCTGTCATGACATCATTGGCACAAGGCAGCCATTTGCAAGAGAATGAAGCTCAAAGTGTCTCATCTTTGGGTATTTGTGCCGCGAATTCTCAAACACATGCCCACCGAAATGTTGCGGGTGAGTAAGCCAGGCTTCTCGCGGAGCCTTGGGGGTTTTAGGGCAAACCTACACCCTGGCCCTGGTAACATTTCATGTTCCGTAGTCAGCAGAATCTTGCCAAGTCTGTGCACTTAAATACGCTCAAGCGCTGCCAACCGTTGCCACAATCTGGGGTCATGCCATGGTTCTCTCGGCCTCGGCCGGACGAATGGACCAGTATGCTTTGACCTTTGCTTGCCACAGCAAAGGATAAAGCTGATTGGGGTTCAGGGCAAGGTCTTCGGGCAGATCAGTCGCCGCGTCAGGCTTCTGAAGACGAGGCAGATGTCACACCAAGTGCCAGCACATCTACACTGTCTACACACATGTGCCCGAGTGAGTCGAGTGCGGTTAAAAGGTCGTATGGACCTGGACGCTCCAGATGATGCATGACAAAGACGCCGTATACGTGCATAGACACGTACAGGTGACACAGATGCGAAACGATTGAAGTATTCTCACACTGATTGGTCTTGTCCTGAGCTGTGTTTGCAGCTGTGTCCCGTGCCTGGTAGCTGCTTCCAGCTTGCGGGAGCCCGCGGACAGTGTCGACTTGGACCCAGTAGCCCATCTCAGAAGAGCGTGGACATTGCAGGATGTGATATTGCTGCCACATCTGTCACTTGCTGTTAGACAGTCGTGCTACCTACCTACATATGGTCGCAGCGGGGTAAGCTGCTGTCCAAACGCAACGTCTACCCAATCCCTGTCTCATAATGGGCTGGCATTTGCTCACATCACAGCATCTTCTCCGCCTGTGCAGGCGGATGGTCGGGCCGCGTGCCACCTGAACCTGACGTTGTTTTGTCATTGGCTTTCTCAGTTCACATTGGCTTTCCAAAAAGATCGTGGCGAAAGGTGCTTCCATTAATGAAATACGGGCTGCGGAGAAAGGCGTTGCCGCTGCTTCGCTTCGCTCGGCGATTGTCATTCACACTGTTTTCCTGACCGCTGTCGCTCTCCGAATCCCAGGCAGACCTATGCAGACCTTCACAGTTTAATCATCTTTGTTGTGTCACTTCCTCTCATCCTCAAACTCCCACCAAGCCTTCAAAAAAAAAAAAAAAAAAAAAAAAAAAAAAAAAAACCGAGTTGTTGAAGAAAGCGTTGAAGCGCACCCGTGCCTTCTGCCGCACAATGCTCTTCGACGCTGCCTCGATTCCCAGCATTCACTAGAAACAAAAGCATCCCAGGACTGCGTAGGGTTTTGGCTTTTGGCTTTTGGGTTTTGGGTTTAGGGCTTTGGGTTTAGGGTTTAGGGTTTTGGGTTTTGGGTTTAGGGTTTAGGGTTTAGGGTTTAGGGTTTAGGGTTTAGGGTTTAGGGTTTAGGGTTTAGGGCCAATTGCCCTTTCTTCAAGATGCCTCGGCTGGCAGCCCTTTCGCCCTCGACCGTGCCCGGCGGGTGCAACCTGCCGAATGGGTTTAGGGAGATATAATCCACATTTACGCAACGTAAGTACCCTAATAGAGTTAGAACTGGGTAATAAGTGCCGTGATAATTGGGTTGCTAAGTCGACGCATGAGCCCGAAGACTTCTTTCTCAGCTTTGGTAGGAGTGTTTGAAACAAAAACTGAAGTTTCTGAGGTCCTCTGGAAATGCACATGTATGTCATATGCATGTGCAATTGCAGAGGACCTCAAGGACCTCAGAAACTTCAGGTTTTGTTTTAAACACTGTATATCTAATCTCATTTAGTATATTATATACCATATAATATATACTATATACTATATACTATATACTATATACTTTGTACTATATACTATATACTATATACTATATACTATATACTATATACTATATACTATATACTATATACTATATACTATATACTATATACTATATACTATATAGTATATAGTATATACTATATACTATATACTATATACTATATACTATATACTATATACTATATACTATATACTATATACTATATACTATATACTATATACTATATACTATATACTATATACAATATACTATATAGTATATATTGTATATTGCACAACCGAGGTGCACGTCGGGCTCCGTCTGCGCTTGGACTGCCATCTCCCGGCCATCCTGGGTTTGGCAGGGCCGGATATGAGACTTTCACGGCCTCTGATGGAGGATTTGTATCCTAAACCCTAAACCCTAAACCCTGTATCATGTAGGTATATCCAGCCAAGTCGAGGCGCATTGAGGAAGAGAGAGCGTTTCGTTCCGGACTTGCCTCGAAGAGGGCTTAGGGAGGTTGAGGAGGGTTTTTTAAGGTTCAGCCCACCGCCCGATGTTACGCCGCACTTGACAAAATTCCCTTCCCTAGTGGCACCTGTCACCTGCCAGTTAAAACGTTAGGTGCATCATTCGCACAGCCCTCCGAGCTTCTTTCATGAACCCATCATGACTCCCTCACTTCACGCAGCCCCTCCACGTCATTCTGCGTGCTTCCACTCCGTCGGACGGTGCTCGGACGCTCTGCCGCCCCCATGCCAGGGGCACCAACCAAGAGCACGTGAGCAGCAGACTTCCCGTCTCCCTGTCTCTTCTTGGTCTTGCCACCACGCCCATGCAAAGAGGATGCAAAGAAGCCAGAGCACAGACAGGGTACGGTCACTTTTGCAGATGCCTCCCGTTGGCAAGAAGCACCTCGAAAAGAATCTTGCGCGGGCGACGCGGCTCCTCGTGCAGAAATCCCTCAAGTCCCCAGGCCTTCGTCGAGATCCGCAACAGCCGGCACGGATTCAGGGCTGCTGTTCAGACCCGCCTGGCTCGGTGCAAGGTCCGCGGCGTTCCCCATCCCTCCCTCTGTATCGTCTTGTGCCCTCGGTTTCTGTCTGATTCTGCTCCACACAAAAGGCAGAGGATGGACTCGGCCACCTTTTAGGTCTGTCGTTGAATGCAGTGCTTGGCCAAGCTGCCGTCTCATGCTCTGCTTGGAGGACGCAAACGGCTTTTCTTGGGTGAGGTTTTTCGCTGAGCGCCCGCAAACAGCCACGCAACACTCAGACCTTCCTGCCTTCCGCCTTCCTTATGTCTGCCTGCCTTTCTTCCTTCCTCAGGCTAAGCCGGACGCTCATGGGCTTCAAGGGAATGCCCCTGAAGACGGTCAAACGTTCTGTCGACAAGTCCGGGTCCTGTTCGCCTTGCTGCTGCAAGATGCTCATGGTGTTCTCCCTGCTGCTGGAGAAATCGAAAAGGTGACGCAGCTGATGCTCATGATGCTCGCCCAGAAACCGAAGGGTCACGCAACTCATGATGCTCTCCCTGCTGCTGGAAAATCGAAAACGCGATGCAGCTGATGCTCATGATGCTCGCCCTGCTGCTGCTGGGGAAACTGAAAAGGTCACGCGGCTGATGCTCATGATGCTCTCCCTGCCGCTGGGGAAATGGAAAAAAGTGATGCAGCTGATGCTAATGATGCTCGCCCTGCTGCTGGGGAAACCGAAAAGGTCAAGCAGCTGATGCTGATGATGCTCTCCCTGCTGGAGAAATCGAAAACGCGATGCAGCTGATGCTCATGATGCTCGCCCTGCTGCTGGGGAAACTGAAAAGGTCACGCGGCTGATGCTCATGATGCTCTCCCTGCCGCTGGAGAAATGGAAAAAGTGATGCAGCTGATGCTAATGATGCTCGCCCTGCTGCTGGGGAAACCGAAAAGGTCAAGCAGCTGATGCTGATGATGCTCTCCCTGCTGCTGGAGAAATCGAAAACGCGATGCAGCTGATGCTCATGATGCTCGCCCTGCTGCTGGGGAAACTGGAAAGGTCACGCGGCTGATGCTCATGATGCTCTCCCTGCCGCTGGAGAAATCCAAAAAGTGATGATGCTAATGATGCTCGCCCTGCTGCTGGAGAAACCGAAAAGGTCAAGCAGCTGATGCTCATGACTCATGATGCTCTCCCTGCTGCTGGAACATCGAAAACACGATGCAGCTGATGCTCATGATGCTCGCCCTGCTGCTGGGGAAACTGAAAAGGTCACGCGGCTGATGCTCATGATGCTCTCCCTGCCGCTGGAGAAATGGAAAAAGTGATGCAGCTGATGCTAATGATGCTCGCCCTGCTGCTGGGGAAACCGAAAAGGTCAAGCAGCTGATGCTGATGATGCTCTCCCTGCTGCTGGAGAAATCGAAAACGCGATGCAGCTGATGCTCATGATGCTCGCCCTGCTGCTGGGGAAACTGAAAAGGTCACGCGGCTGATGCTCATGATGCTCTCCCTGCCGCTGGAGAAATGGAAAAAGTGATGCAGCTGATGCTAATGATGCTCGCCCTGCTGCTGGGGAAACCGAAAAGGTCAAGCAACTGATGCTCATGACTCATGATGCTCTCCCTGCTGCTGGAAATTGGAAAACACGATGCAGCTGATGCTCATGATGCTCGCCCGGCTGCTGGGGAAACTGAAAAGGTCACGCGGCTGATGCTCATGATGCTCTCCCTGCCGCTGGAGAAATGGAAAAAGTGATGCAGCTGATGCTAATGATGCTCGCCCTGCTGCTGGAGAAACCGAAAAAAGCGATGCAGCTGATGCTCATGATGCTCGCCCTGCTGCTGGGGAAACTGAAAAGGTCACGCGGCTGATGCTCATGATGCTCTCCCTGCCGCTGGAGAAATGGGAAAAGTGATGCAGCTGATGCTAATGATGCTCGCCCTGCTGCTGGGGAAACCGAAAAGGTCAAGCAGCTGATGCAATTGATGCTCTCCCTACTGCTGGAGAAATCGAAAACGCGATGCAGCTGATGCTCATGATGCTCGCCCTGCTGCTGGGGAAACTGAAAAGGTCACGCGGCTGATGCTCATGATGCTCTCCCTGCCGCTGGAGAAATCCAAAAAGTGATGATGCTAATGATGCTAATGATGCTCGCCCTGCTGCTGGGGAAACTGAAAAGGTCAAGCAGCTGATGCTGATGATGCTCTCCCTGCTGCTGGAAAATCGAAAACACGATGCAGCTGATGCTCATGATGCTCGCCCTGCTGCTGGGGAAACCGAAAAGGTCAAGCAGCTGATGCTGATGATGCTCTCCCTTTTGCTGGAGAAATCGAAAACGCGATGCAGCTGATGCTCATGATGCTCGCCCTGCTGCTGGGGAAACTGAAAAGGTCACGCGGCTGATGCAATTGATGCTCTCCCTGCCGCTGGAGAAATCGAAAAAGTGATGATGCTAATGATGCTCGCCCTGCTGCTGGAGAAACCGAAAAGGTCAAGCAGCTGATGCTCATGACTCATGATGCTCTCCCTGCTGCTGGAAAATCGAAAACACGATGCAGCTGATGCTCATGATGCTCGCCCTGCTGCTGGGGAAACTGAAAAGGTCACGCGGCTGATGCTCATGATGCTCTCCCTGCCGCTGGAGAAATGGAAAAAGTGATGCAGCTGATGCTAATGATGCTCGCCCTGCTGCTGGGGAAACCGAAAAGGTCAAGCAGCTGATGCTGATGATGCTCTCCCTGCTGCTGGAGAATTCGAAAATGCTCATGATGCTCGCCCTGTTGCTGGGGAAACTGAAAAGGTCACGCGGCTGATGCTCATGATGCTCTCCCTTCCGCTGGAGAAATGGAAAAAGTGATGCAGCTGATGCTAATGATGCCCGCCCTGCTGCTGGGGAAACCGAAAAGGTCAAGCAGCTGATGCTCATGACTCATGATGCTCTCCCTGCTGCTGGAAAATCGAAAACGCGATGCAGCTGATGCTCATGATGCTCGCCCTGCTGCTGCTGGGGAAACTGAAAAGGTCACGCGGCTGATGCTCATGATGCCCTCCCTGCCGCTGGAGAAATGGAAAAAGTGATGCAGCTGATGCTAATGATGCTCGCCCTGCGGCTGGAGAAACCGAAAAAAGCGATGCAGCTGATGCTCATGATGCTCGCCCTGCTGCTGGGGAAACTGAAAAAGTCACGCGGCTGACATGATGCTCTCCCTGCCGCTGGAGAAATGGAAAAAGTGATGCAGCTGATGCTAATGATGCTCGCCCTGCTGCTGGGGAAACCGAAAAGGTCAAGCAGCTGATGCAATTGATGCTCTCCCTAAAACTGAAAAGGTCCATGCCGCTGGAGAAATCGAAAAAGTGATGCAGCTGATGCTAATGATGCTCGCCCTGCTTTTTTTTGAAAGAAAACACAGCGACGCTGTACTGCATAGGGGATTAGGATTTACGACAGAAACCGAAAACGTGATGCAGCTGATGCTCATGATGTCCTCCCTGCTGCTGGGGAAACTGAAAAGGTCACGCCTCTGATGCTCTTCATGCTCTCCCTGCTGCTGGAGAAATCGGAAAAGTGATGCAGCTGATGCTCATGATGCTCGCCCTGCTGCTGGAGAAATCGAAAACGGGATGCAGCTGATGCTCATGATGCTCGCCCTGCTGCTGGGGAAACTGAAAAGGTCACGCGGCTGATGCTCATCATGCTCTCCCTGCCGCTGGAGAAATCGAAAAAGTGATGCAGCTGATGCTCATGATGCTCGCCCTGCTGCTGGGGAAACTGAAAAGGTCACGCGGCTGATGCTCATCATGCTCTCCCTGCCGCTGGAAAAATCGAAAAGGGCTCATGATGCTCGCCCTGCTGCTGAGGAGATCGAAAACGTGATGCAGCTGATGCTATGATGCTCGCCCTGCTGCTGCCTGCCGCTGGAGAAACCGAAAACGTGATGCAGGTGATGCTCATGATGCTCGCCCTGCTGCTCGGATTTCGGCGAGACTTCTGACGCATGCTACAGCCTCGACGCACACTCTCCGCTCTAAGTTGCCGTTTTTCTGCTGTGCTCCAATCACTGGTCTGCTCGGAGGGCTCCTCTGCTGAAGAAAGGTTTTGGCTTCTCGCTCACGCTCTCTTGCAGACTGCACTGCCTGGCCTGCTGTGACAGTCGCCGCGGTCGCCGCGGCTTCTGGTAGGCTGGGGTGAGCGGCCCTGGGCAACGCACGGAGAATCTGCCATGCATCTACAAAGTGTGTGCCTGGCACGCCCGTGACGCAGCCCTCCAGGACTACAAAACCGACCCTTTGCGGCCTTCATCGGACTCTGCCCAGTAGTCGGACGGAGGTCCGGGGCTCGAGTCACGGGTCCTCACGGACATGTGGAAAAGGGCCTACACGGGTAAGCTGGACGTTCACGACACTTCAACTTCACAGCTCAGGTTCAGCTCAGGTTCTCATATTTCTCAAGATGACTCAAATGTGACTTCCTTCAGGCTGCGCAAGCTGCTTCGGCTTGATCATAAGCTTCGGAGCTTCAGAGAACATTTCCCGCTGTCGAGGTTTTGGCACACTTTCAGGCCACATCTATCCATGCTTCTGGTTCTGCTGACTGATGGAGCTCCTGCAGAGTTGGAAAATTGTTCAGAACCGCTGGGGTTTGGCAGGAGCTTGCAGGGTCAAGGAGGCCGACAATCAGGACATCCATCATCTACAGGAAGTCCCCGACTTCTGAGAGAACTACCGGCTTACTGAATTACTGCAAAAAAACTTGGCGCATTGGCTTCGTGATGCGCGAAGGCTCAAATGCAATCTCGAGCTACTGGTAGACTGCCGCAAGGACGGCTCCTTTCTTCGAAGGACGTATGCGGTGGCAACAAAAATTCAGCACAGCAAATCGCACCACTGCGGTGTTCAACAGCTGTGGCCGACAAGCATCTGACTGCACTTTCGTTCCTTCCATCTGTCAAGTGTCAAGAAATGAGAAAAAAAACTGCCATTTCCGTATGCTTTCGTTCAACAACGTCGAACCGCTGCAACAGACCTGGTGCCCCTGCGCCTGGGCACGCAGCCTGATCCAAGCTATGCAATGTCGACCACACAGGGTGAGCATTGCCAAGGCCGAAGTACACTCTTAAGCATGCTGAAGCCCGGGGTCGTACTCATTTCAAAGGAATTTGCAAGATCAGATGTTGCACATTTCGCAAAAGCAGCTTCATTCTGCTCACGTTCACAAGAACCATGGACCTTGGATGTCCGGTTCAAGGTCCCCTAAACCCTCAACCGCCGTGTCTACGAAGGGCACGGGTTGACAAGTCAAACGACTATGACCCTGATCCGTGCCCTTGACGGGCTCTAAGTAGGGCATGAGGGAATTGGGTACCCCAGAGGAACATGTTCCGGGGCCCCATCCCCAGGGCCTCCAAAAAACTCCGAGAATGTAGGGAGCAATCTTGAGGCCCATCTAAGGGCCTAGCAGCTCTGCAATGCTTTGTGCAACCAAATGCACTGCTCACTGCTCTCGGCTCGGGTATTCAGCCAAGCTTGAAGCTGCAGCATAATCCCAGGCGTCCCCCACATTGATTCATAAAGGCCCCCAAGAATACGGGTTGCTGCTGATCTACACTTTCAAGGCCGCTCCAGGAATTTACATCTCATTTTTACAAAGAGGGCCTCCAGACCAGGATTTGCTCCCCAGCGCAGCTGAACACTTAGAGGCAAGCATTGGCCTACGTTCAACGATCCACCACTTGGGCCCGCGCAATCAAAGCGTCCGCAACAAACTGCACAAGCCTTCATGAGGAAAAGAAAGGCGCTATTCAAGCAAGGGCGCATGTGAGCCATCTCGTCGTGGCAGACTGTTTTCGGATTCTCCGCGTCTTTTCCAAAAATGCGTGGCAGCTCCGTCCTGGCATTCCGAGCAGAGGCAAAGGTTGATCCTGGGACGCGAGGAAGAAGTCCCTAAACACCTCAGCCCTTTAGGGCCGAAACCCGAAACCTGAAACCCTGGACCGAAGCCTGAGCCCTAAATTCTCAAGACTTCTCACTCCAATGGGATGAGTCCCAACTCTGCCCGAGCCGCTTGATGAACTCCTGCTCAGCCAAGAGCTCCTCAGGGAAATGGCAAAGGGGGTAAGGTCTTCTGGGTTTTTTTTTGTGTAGTGACTGCGGCGTAAATATTGAATTCCTGCCCCCCCACCCCCCCCCAGTCACCTGAAACCTGCTTTCCATAACAGTTTTATGAAAAAATTAAACATGTCGACACCGATCGCCCGAACCTACAGATCAATGGACTCCGGTATCTCTTACCACGCCTGCACAGGATCACCCTGACAACATGCACGAACCTCAACTCCAAATGCTATCCTTAAACTCTCAGCATCACAGCGCTATGCAACAACTGAGTCCTCGCCGCGGAAAGTGTGGAAGACTTCAGGATCTTGCAAGACCGGAAACCTCGATGCAATCTCGTTGTCGGGGGGGGGGGCACCTTTCTCGCCCGTGCTACTCCAGACTTTCTGTCCACAGCCCATGTGCCGGGAAGGCTGATACGGTGGACTGATGCGCAAGTGCCCTCTTGGCTCAGGAGCTTCTGCTGTGTCTCGTGCGCGAAGATCCCCAGCAGCCTCATGGAGTCAAACTTAGAACCGAATGCAGCTAAGCTCACATTGACACGCTTCTTGCGTGGCCTTCGAACAATGTCGAGCTTTTTGTTGATGGTGTTCCCACCTGGACACGTGCCAGACACTTGGCACAGACCCTGCAGCACCAGAACACTGGGGAGTGTTCCAGGTAAAGAAATCATCCTATAGCCGCCATGGCAAGCACGATACCTAGCCCCGCGTCGCCTTTGTTGAAGAGAGTGCTCCGCTCGGTCAGCAAGCGGACATGCTCACATTTCCTTGGTCAACACAACTGCTTGGAGTCGATACATCGAGAGTCTAGAGTCTAGAATTTATGTTCTAAGCTGTTGCCCGCACACCTCAGCCGTAAAAGCACACAGGTCAGACGCTAAGACCGAATGAGCTCAGATAACACCAGATCTGGAATCCCAAGAGGGGTCAGGATTTCTCTTGCTTGGACATCTAGAACTGGTAGCATCCGTGCTGGGGAGTGGGCGCGAAGCGCTGTAAAAAGAAGTCCGATACCAACAGCTGCTAGCACAAGCCAGCCACTGCGCCCCCTCGACGCCACCCTCAGCGATGGAGGTCTCAATAGCAGAGAGCGTGGCGACCATGTTGCTGGTCTCCTGAACACCAAGGCTAAGGCGTTCCCAGGCTGCGCGAGGGCTAGACCCAGGGTATAAGGCAGAGCTGAATGAAGAGAAGAGAAGACAAGCTCCTCCGTAACTCGGTCGAAGAGGGCAGACTGCCAAGGCGTCTTCCACAGGCGGGGCTCGAAGCCAGCCTCGTCTCCCAGGGCATCAGCCTGCGGGCGAAGGACGAAGGCAAGGTCTGCAATGAGCCTTTTGCAAGTCCAAGCCTAAAATTCCCAGACCCTCTCACATGACAGCTGCATCCTACCCATTCAGATCAGCAGGCCGGAAGGCAAGCTGAGAATGGAACCCCCAACCCCAAAACTTAATCCCTCAACCCTCAACCCTAAACCCTTAACTAAACCCTGAACCCTAAACCCTGAACCCTAACCCACCTTCTTGAGCAGAGCCCTTGCTTTGGGAGCATGGAACTTGACCATCTTGACCTTCGGGTCATAGAGCTCCTGATGGCGGCTTCAAGGCTTTGTGCCGTAAGGCTACGCGGCGACTTTGGGGTTCTTAAGAGAGGGGGGTTCAAGGGGGGTTTAGGGTTTAGAGTTTAGGGTTTAGGGTTTAGGGTTGAGGGCTTAGGGTTTAGGGTTTAGGGGTACCTAGGGAACCTCCGTGAAGTCTGGGGAGCCTTAGGGAGTTAGTGGGAGTACTAGGGAACCTTGGGTTACATGCCCCCTTGAACCGCCCTCCCTTAAGAACCCTTGGCTACTAAGGACCACAACGGGCTCCTTCCTTTCTCCCTTCCTCTCTCTGCTGAAAGCGATTCTCACACCCGGCCAAACAATCCGGTCTGGGTCGTGCGTCCTCCATGGCATTGCGTATCACACCCCAACACTCATCCAGGGCCTGACCAGCAGAAAAGAGCATTCTTCAGGACAAGCAAACCCAAAATCCATGAAAGCAGCGCAACCCGTGCTACATTGTAAGGATTCCACTGATCTTAAGCAGAAGCACGACGTGCCAAAAGCTCTCTGCATAAACAGAAGTTAATAGAGGCCCACAATGATACAAGGCCTTTACCAGTACCTGTCTTCGGTCATCATCCTTCAACAGTTCCACATAGAACCACCGAATCCTCCCAATCTCCGATTAGCACTAAACCTTGAAACCCCAACACCTAAAAACGAAAAGAGAGAAAGAGAGAGGAACAAAAATAATAATGCATGCATAAAAAAAGAAATTCTAGAACCCCTGAAGCCCTGGAACCCTAAAACTGAAGCCTCGCAGAAGAAGCGAAGCCCTAAACCCCAAACCCTAAACCCTCAACCCTAAACCCTAAACCCTAAACCACCAAGCTGCCTGAGAGGCTAGCTTGGAGGCCGAGTCCGCCGGAAGGGCCAAGTTCACCACCGTGGTCAGGAGCACGGCGACACCTTTGTAGGGGAATAGGGTTTAGGGTTTAGGGTTTAGGGCTTCGGGCTTAGGGTTGTTTTTGCTCAAGCCCGGCGCGCGGTGCGCTTCGGCGCTTGCTCGGCAGATTTTCAGGTTGCGATGTATGGCCGAGCACACTACGTGGGGATCTAAAATGCCTCGACCAGGGTGGGCTATCCATTGGGCAGGGAAATACCTTTGGGCCTCTACGACCTTTCACCCTGACTCTATCTCTGTGCGCTGCGCAAAAGACCACATGATGGAACAGATCTGAATCTTTGGCAAGGAACACCTGCTGCAGGGTCTGGCGCTGTGATCCGTGGAGATAGTATGATGGTTGTATGGGGACACCCTGCTTGTCTCCACACTTCGTGATTCGGAATTCTGGAGTAAAACGAAGCTTTGATGCCCATGATTCTACGTCTTGGAGGTTATGAGCTTGAGGGTTGGTAGAAGGGGTAGTAGGAACCAACGAATAATGACTAGGAGCAGGAGATCTACGAAACTGAATAGGTACGTCATCAAGAGGGTCGTAAGTAGATTGCATAGCTTACATGCACTACAAGCATGGACGAACCTCAACCCCAATCCTTCCCTCAAAAACCCACACCATCGGCGATCTTTTGTCGCACTTGAGCCATGTCGAATGGCGGTACACTTCTCGAGTGTGCGTGTCATCTTGTACACTTCTCGAGTGTGCGTGTCATCTTGTACACTTCTTGAGTGTGCGTGTCATCCTTGTGCAGGATCCGAAACACTCCTCCTCGGCAAAGATCGAAAAGCATGAGAGCTTTGCCGCTTCCCTTCGGATTGCACATCAAAAACATGCGCGTTGCCCCTGCTGGACTATTCCTTCGGCAGAGGACTTATCAAAAGCCTTAATTGAGGACAATTCCACGCTTCCCACGAATATGCTCGACGGTCAGCCTGCGTTTGCCTCGCCATCTTTCCCTGTCCCAGTCTCCGCCAGGTTCATAATCATATGCTTGTGTCTATCAATCCCATCATCGGCCGCAAGATTTGTAAACGACACTTTGGAATAGACTTCGTCAAGAGATCTGCCACCAATCCTGCTCCAGGGGCGTGCTCCACCAAGATGTCTCTTGTAGCCGTCATGTCTCTCAACCATGACGCCCGAAGGGCGAAATGGCGTGTGCGCCACCCATGAGCAACAAATCGCTCCCTCGTCACTAGGGTTACTGCCGATGTATTATCCGCTTTGAGTTCAAGTCCCAAATCTCGCCCCGTCAAAGCCTTAATCAAAGCATGAACGTGCAACAGGTCTTGAACCGTTGAGGCCATACCCTCAACTTCAGCCTCACATGTCGAGAATGCTGTAAGTGCTTGCCTCCTGCTGGACCATGCAATTGGGCTGGCTCCCCAAGAGACTACGGTTCCTGTTCTCGATCTGCTCCCTCCCGGAGCAAAACTGGCGTCGGAATATCCTGTCAAGATGCTGGAAGTTGTAGCCTTGAAAAGCACCGCCAAGAAACAAGTGTTTCGCAAATACCGCCAAGTCCCTTTAGCAATTCTGAGAGCCTCCGAGGGTGCCCTAGTCAAGCAAGTGGCTGCGGCCCCTATCACTGCTGCTATGTCCCCTCGGGACTTTGTAGCCAGCCAAAGCAAACTGCCCAACTCCCTCTGTGCCTCAGTTTTCCGCGAGGTGTATTGACGATCTTCTCGCTCATCTCTAAGCTCTCCTTCATGAAGTACAGGAAGACTTTCTTGCCCCCTCAAGTGGATCAGCTGACGCTTCTGAAGCTCTTGTAATAACCACAAATGTTGAGAAATCTCCACACCCCGATGGTTCAAGCGGATTTGCGTCCCAACAAACATGATCTCCTTAGAGAACTCCAACTCCACCGCTCCTCTTGTTATGTGTCCCGCAAAAGGAGTCCTGGATAGCAAGCCTTGCCACTTCACCTTCCACTTCTTGGCCACCAGTTCTCCGAAACGCAGAAGAGCTTCCCTTAGCCCGAATGCTAGCCCATCATCTACAAACATGCTGACAATCGCCACAATCTCCTGATTGTCTTCTCTTCTAATCACCCACATTCCAGCATAGTCCGAAACTGCATGGACCTTCAAACCAGGCAAATCGTCTTCTGCTAGCGGCGGTAACGTGGCTTCACTCAGGACGTCTCGTTCCAACTCCCAAGACACAGGACTCGACCTAAGTCCGTAAATGCCCTTTTTCGCACGAAGAAGCCGTCCCCGCTTGATCAGCCCCAGCGTTTGAAGAATCTTCGGAGGTCGCATTAAGATGGTGTTTTTGGATTTAAGATCCGAGTATAGGAACGCATGACTCACGTCGAATCCCATTCCCTCCCATTCTTGATGATTGGCCAACTCCGAATACATCACCCTCAAGCAGTTCACATCCACATTCGACGACGCGTAAGCAGATGTATCTATGCCAGATGTGTCTTCATAGTTGCCACACACCACCAGCCTGACTCTCTCCAGAATCGCTGCAGACGCCTGTTCAGCTGCAACGGCTGCGCCTTGTTGTAACACATGCTTGTCCTGCTGCATCAGCACCGGCTTCTCCGTACACACCAGCGACATCGGCAGGATCGCGGGGATTTCGTCTGTCTGCTTCAATCCTAAGTGCTCACGCAGCTCCAAAGGATTTTCCGGGAGCTCATCCCATACTTCCATCTCCTCCATCGAAGCCACCTCCTTCTGAGCAGCTAAGAACCAACGATGTTGTGCCTCCTCCGACCCTGTGGTGAACACCTTGGCGCTGACTGTTTCAGCTCCAGCCTTTTGCTTAGCCAAAACATTTAAAATCCTTTCTTGTTCTTCTGCATCAGCCTCCTCCTCAAAGGTCTCCACGTGGTACTTGTCGCATGACTTCGGCTCATTAGATTGCGCCACTTTTGCCACCACGGCTCCTTCGCCTAAGCGTGCCCCAAAAACCAAGTCCCCATCCACAGGTCCGTGAGCTCGCTCTTCCATGGTAGGCAATTCATCGATGGTCTCGGAATCCATTTCTTTAACAGATCCCTTGGATGACACCCAGAACTTCTTTCCATCCAGGCTAGCCACCCTCCACTTCTCATCATCGGCTTCCAACTTCACAGGCGCCCGTACCCTCATCAATCTGTGACTTCCATTGCGAGTCACCAGCACAAACGCCCCTTTCGACATAGAAGCATTCCGGGACAAAAACACTGCTCGCTCCGCGCGCGGTTCAAAGGCCTCAACATGATCCAGTTTAATCGCCACGGTGTCCCCAGGAACCAACTTTGGAACCCTCATTCCCAAGGCAATATCTCTCTGGCAAGCTGCAGCCTCCATGACGCAAAACGGCCAAAATTTTCGCTCCAATCCGCCTTCTATCAAGAATTGAAGCGCTCCTCGTTTCAGGGCCTGAACTTGCCTCTCAGCTCTCCCATTTGATGAGGGGTTATATGGCACCGTCGTTGTTCTAAAAATTCCTTTCTTGTTGATTGCCTCATTGAAACGACTCGTGACCAGCTCAAGACCGTTGTCGCTGTGTAGTCTCACCACGCTGTCCTTTGTCCCCGTGATAGCCGACAGTTGAGCAAGGATGATCTCTGTAGCCCCCAATATTGTTTCCACTTTCCGGTTTGTAGCGGGAACTGCAAAAGCCAAGCCCATACCCTCAACTTGGAAAGTAAAAATGCCCACTACAAAATACTTGTAACCGCCAAAGCTCTCCTTGTAAGGTCCGGCAATATCAATTGCTAAAGATCCCAAAGCTATGTCTGCCGGTTTGACCCGTCTATGAGGATGACGGAGCCCTTGTGCCGCCAGTTCCTGAAAAGTCTTACGCCTGGCAGCCTCATCGTCCTCTGTCTCCCTCTCGAGCGTCACAAAAGATGAGTCTGGGAGCTCTAGATCCGGCACCTCATCAAAAGCCTCGGAAGCAAGTCTTCCCTCGGGCGCCGCTGGTGCAGCATGGGATAAACTCTCTTCTTCCCCGAACTCAACCTCAATCCCCATATCATAGTCCTGGCCCCCGCCATCCAAGCATAAGCTTTCCTGTTCTGACGCCTGGACTGATCCCTGAACTTCCCCAGAAGTAGTAGAAATAGGGTGCACTAAGGGTTCATTCGGGTCGTTGTTCGGTGGAGTGGCGTTGCTCATCGTATGGCTTGCTGCTGCTTGCGGCATGTGGTCTGCTGGTGTTGCATTGTCTGCTGGTGCTTTGAAGCCCAAATCCTTGAGGGCCGCTTGGTCCTTCTCATCAAGATTTTTCCAGCCTCGAGGAACATAAGCCACAAGAACTTTCCGACTTCCTTCATATGGCTCTGTGCCGTGATACTTCCGGCCATTGAATATGACTACTTTTCCTCCGCTTGTAGGCTGAAGTGTTCCGGCCAGGGGCTCCCCACCAGCTTTCACCATTCTCCAAGCAATCTCTTCCGGCTTCAATTTGGACTCATCGTCTGCCTCGATCCACACTTCTCCTCCTTTGTGTTCTGAAAATCCGATTACCACATTGTCAAAGGCAGCGTCGTTCGGATCTTGGTGTGGTTTAAACACCACGTCCTGCGACACGACAAATGATAGGAATGGCACCGACGTTTGAGAAGAAATGAATTTCGTCAAGATCTTTGTGAGCCAGGGTCTCTCCTTGGTGATCGATGTTACTCCTCGCAAACCGCCAACACTCCATGCCCCAAACACCCATAGGTTCACCTGCTTGCCAGCGTTCTGGATCTTGTTCATTCTATTAGTCCTGGTGCACGGCAATCTTGCTCTCGCTACCACATCGGCAATGTCTACATACGTGAGGTTCTCCTTCCCCATTAGGGCCTTAGCAAACTCTTCTCCATCTTTGGCGTCCACAGCTCTGTGAGCCACCGCCTCTTCCTGAGCCATAGCTGCCCTTCCCATCTCATCCCATTCGATGATTTGACTCTCCTCCTGAGTCGCTATGACTGGCTCGGAGTCTGAGTTCACCTGCACTGTGGCCTGCGAGCATCTCGATTTCCACTGCCTCGTCAACATGGGCCTTAGGATTCTGTAATGTTCCCATGGCAAATAGGGCAACCCATTTCGAACACCCAAAGAGACCCAATGATCTCCCACTTCCGGAGGTAGCTTCAAGGCAGCCCCCTTCGGCGACCATGTGAAGGTCGCCCCGATGTCTACCAACTTGCACAGGCCGCACAGGGTAGATCTTCCTGACTCTGTCTGGATGTATATCTCACCTTCCCTGGTCCTCCACGCCTGCACGCTTTGCCCGTCAGCAAGTTGTAGAGGAGATGGTCTCGATCTATGGGGTTTAGGGTCGGGCGCAGTTCTGACTATCTCATTGGCTCCAGAGTCTAGCAACACCCCCACGTCTCCATCTCCTGTCATGGCCTGGGCCTTTCTGGCTTGCGACCCTTGCGAAGAACCACTTCCCATCAAAGCTCCCCTCAGCTCCAATAGTCTGATCCTCGCAAGCTCCGGGATTCCATGGAAATGTTCCACCTCCAAGTACACCAAATCGTGAACAATCTCAACACCCAGAGAATCAAAGTATGCGGCTCCCTCCTTGAAGTCTACCTGCTCCAAGATGTCCACTATGCTCATTCTCAAAAGGTCCTCGGAATAAGGATCCCCGGATTGGGGCCTCATGTGTTCTGCGGGCAACGGATCCTGGGATCTTGTCGCTCTGGATTGGCGTACTTTCGGAGGACGAGGGCTCTCAATCGCAGCCAAGAAAAGTTCATTTCGCGAGGGGCCAAGATCTAACAGCCATGCAATGACTCCGGGCCTTGCAACATTGTCCTCACACATGATCAACACGTCATGCACCGACACTATCTCTTGTTCTTCATCAATTGGAATGTTATATGCTGGGAGTCCTTGGTCCAAGTGAGCAACGTTGACCATTACCCCCACCGCTACGTCCAGGCCGTCTGTTACCATCTGGAAATCCCTCGGCGCCGACATGATATGTCCTCTCTGCCACTCCAAGAACTCGTCCGGCCTCATGTGAAGCCTCCACAAGGGATTTCTCTGAGGACCTGTGTCAAGAAATTCCTCCTCTGAGAACTCATCCTGGCTCTGTCGCGCATAGCTTGCTGTGGATTCATCTGACGCAGCCTCGCTGATATGAGTCATCTCTGAATCGGAGCTGGATGGAGAATTCTCATCCTCTAGAAGATCTGAGCGAGCCATCTTGCACACGCTGGCCAACACCACCGACGAGGCCTTGGGAACTGCGGCTGAAGCTTTGGCTTTTGCTGCTGCTCCCTTCTCCACTCCCATCAGGGTTCCACTGGCTTTGGCTGCTGCTTTGGCTGTAGCTGCATCCTCATGAAGATATCGACACTTGTCCCCAAATTTGCACGTGCCCTTCTTGTGGTTCCGACACGGAATTTTCTTCCTCTGAGCATCTGTCTTGGGATTCGTAGGCGGAGGTTGATGCGATGCGTCAGGATGCTTGTAGTAACAGCGATCTCCGAAGGAACAACTGCCCTTCTGTAGGAACGGACACGGTATCTTCTTCTTGTCCTCTTGGCCCTTGACCCCTTTGGTTCCATCCTTGCCCTTGCCTTTGAATCCCTTTCCTTTACCTTTGTTCGCCAAGCTGATCTCATGCTCGCCTGAGGTGTTGCTCTTCGAGTACTCGTCCGCCGACAACAATCGGAGTTCTTTCTCGATATTCTCCAGCATGAGTTCGACACCCTGAGCCTTTCCCAGCTGTATCGACGTGTCCAATCTGCAAAGAGACATCCTTGTCCTCAGTGAATCATGCTTCTTTTCTAGCCTGGCAATAAGGGTTTGGAGACCTTTGAGCAGCTCAAATGGCGCCGCTTCCGGCAACCCCAGGCTCTGGATCCTGGAGCGAGCCAGTTTCCACCGGCGTAGCACCTGAACCGCCTCGGTTGCTGAACCAGCCGGCTCAAGAGAGCGTATGAACTTGGTCAAGCTCGTTTGCTCTGAGCAACCTCCTGGTTGCACCTGGCCACTTAACTCCTCCAAGATCTGCACGGGGTGGATCTCATTGGCTGAACTTGTCATCTCCATAGCTGGGGCAGTGATCCTCTCTGGGAGCACTCTTAGCAATTGCACCACAAGTCGTCCTGCGTATCCCGAAGGGTAACGGCTGTAGGAGCCCAGGGCGGGCATCTCCCGGTCCTGAGCTTTGCACTGGTATCTCATCTCTGCTTCGGCCACACAAGCTTCCACAAAGGATTGGAACTTCCCAGACGCTGTTCCCGCAACCGTACACAGTTGACGTTTCCAAGTGGTATAAGACATTCCCAGCTCCCACGGAGTTTTGCCTGAGAAGTCAAAGTTTGGGATGTCCGTCAGCACCTTCCACTGCTCCTTGTCGGTTTCCATGCGATCATCTTGTCTAGATTTCTCGCTCGTCTCACGTCCTCCACGCACCAGCCCCGGCGACGTTGGCGCAGGCGGACCAACATGGCCTTCTTCTCCACGCACCAGCCCCGAGCCTGAAAGCGCACTCTGACCATGCTGTCCATCTTCCCCGCGCACCAGCCCCGCGCCTGCTGGCGCACTATGACCATGCTGGCCATCTTCCCCGCGCACCATCCCCGAGTCTGTAGGCGCATTCTGACCATATTGGCCATCTTCTCCGCGCACCAGCCCCGGGAACGTAGGAGTTTGCCGGCCAGGATGGCCAACTTCCTCACACACCAGCCCCGGCGGCGGCGTGAGTCCCCAAGGATTCTGGCACCCAGGGTCTTCACGCCACGCATAGTGATTGTCCATCTTCTCCCTGTTGTTGCCCTGCCAACCCCACCATTCATTCTCGGCCTCGTCGGCGTCGAACTGCGGCTGACCACTCGCGTCCTGGCAGTAAGCGTCCGGGGTCAAAGGGAAATGAGTAGCACGGTCGTTAGCACCTTCCACCAACACTTCCATGTCTTGCCTCAGTTGTCCCAACTCCTCCTGAACTGCCTCCTTCCAAGAATCTTCTTCGATCATGGCCACCCTGGCTAGCAAGGTCTCTGCGGCCTCTGCCACATGACTTGTCTGATTGCTCAAGCTGTCCACCCGAGCCCGAAGTTCTTCCACTAGCATATCACCCGTGGCTGAACGCGACGCCCCAGTCTGCCCAGCTACGGTCTGCTGCAGGGCTTCCGCCTGGCAGTTCAATCTGATGTCCTGGGCTTTCATGAGGTCCCGAAGTTTGGCAACCTGTGCTTCAAGCATTTCCATCTTGGCACTCATGGCTGCCTCCCGTTGCAGGAATCCATTCAACTCCCGCTGGTGACTTGCGTGATCCTGGACTTGCATTTCCAAGCTCTGCTTCAATTTATTCCTCATCTGTTCCATTGTTGCGCGCACTTCCATATCACCTCTAGCTTTGGCATCCACCAAGCCTTGGATGACTTCTTGCTGTCTCTGCAGGTCGGCATGAAGCTTCTCCATACCACGGACCATGTTTCCATAGCCCTCCTGCACGCCGTTGACTGTCTGACCAACATTCTCCAAAGCTGTAGCAAGCACTTCGGTCCGATACTGCACCCTGGAGGACAATTCAATCATAGCCGCCTGGATGTCAGCTGCAAAAGAAATGTCGTCGGAGATGCTAGTTGCGAAGGATCTCAGTGCATCTGCCGGCATCTGGATCTGGGTCATCTGCCTGAAGGTCACGACAGGGGATTGCTGCAGCTCTGCTGAAGCTAATGCTGCTGCTGCTGCTTGTTGATGCGGAGTGGTGCTGGGAGCGCTTGGGCTCATAACCTCTTGGAGGTTATGAGCTTGAGGGTTGGTAGAAGGGGTAGTAGGAACCAACGAATAATGACTAGGAGCAGGAGATCTACGAAACTGAATAGGTACGTCATCAAGAGGGTCGTAAGTAGATTGCATAGCTTACATGCACTACAAGCATGGACGAACCTCAACCCCAATCCTTCCCTCAAAAACCCACACCATCGGCGATCTTTTGTCGCACTTGAGCCATGTCGAATGGCGGTACACTTCTCGAGTGTGCGTGTCATCTTGTACACTTCTCGAGTGTGCGTGTCATCTTGTACACTTCTTGAGTGTGCGTGTCATCCTTGTGCAGGATCCGAAACACTACGAAGGAATCTGTAGCGCGTCTAGTTTATCAGTTAGGGTTAGGGAGTCTAGACCATAATTAGGGTTGGTATGAACAAACTTGGTACACTTCTCGATTTGTGCGTGTCATCCTTGCGCAGGGGCCATGCTAATCTTCTCTGTATCCTTCCTATTTTATCGGATGCTCCCCGAAGGGAATCCAGGGCTTAGGATTTAGGGTTGAGGCTGTAAGGGTTTGAGGATGGACGGGTTGAGGATAGGGAGGTCTAGTTTTGTTGTGCTAGTAACATTGTCGTCTGGGCTGGTTGCTGATTAAGGCTACTGTTGATGGGTTTGCTGCTCTTTGCCTGTTTTGCCCTTTTGTGTTCAGCGTTCTGCTTGTTACTTTCTGCCTTGTCCAAGACGGAGAGCGAAGCTTTGACATGAAATTGCCTGTCGGTGTGTTCGCTACGAACGAGTCTTTCGTCATGAAAGATGTCAGATTCAACCGCGAGCATGCTGAAAGCAAATGCGGGCTTCTGCAACACAATCGGAGGACAGCTGAAAACAATGCAGGTGAAAATCTCGCGCCGTGCGGATGAACTCAGGCAAGTCACAGTTCATCGCGAGATGGTCAAAAGTTGCCTCTTTCTCCAAGTCCGGATTGCTGCAGTTCGTGGCCAAAAGCCTTGCAACTTTCTTCACCCGTCCCAGCAAGTCGGCACGCTTGTCGGGAGGTGACATGACCAAAGACCACCGCTCTGGCACTCACGTAACGTGAGGGACCTATTGAGCACCCAGGTTTAAGCCCATTTGTTCATCGAAAGCTGTCCTGTCCTGCAGATTTCCAGAGTGCTGACCTAAAACTGTGGAAGCTTCCGTATTTGTCCCAACACACAACGCATGTTGAGCTCTGGGACGCCCAGTTTCACGGCCGAAACCCTAAACCCTAAACCCTAAACCCTAAACCCCTAAACCCCTAAACCCTAAACCCCTAAACCCCTAAACCCCTAAACCCCTAAACCCCTAAACCCCAAAACTCCCCTCTGTAAACTTCAAGCAGCGTGGTGGCCCCGAAAGCCGCTGCCATGGAGCCAACGGAGGAGAACCTTACGGCTTTGGCGGAACGGAACCGGAGCCTGAGCCAAGTCCCTGAACAAAAGCCGGTCTAGGGTTGAGGGTTTAGGGTTTAGGGTTTCGGGTTTAGGGTTTGGGGTTTAGGGTTTGGGGTTTAGGGTTTAGGGGAAGGGTTCACCACAAACCGAGCCGCGCATGACATGCAAAGGCGATGCCACTGTTGAAGAAGAAACTAATGCCGCCGAGAGCAAAACATCCCTGAAGCCCTATGTGATACATGACTGATATGACATATACAAGTTTCTTTGGAAGTAATGGCAATAAATAAACATACACATAAGTAGCAATAAAGATAGATAAGGCTATGAAGTCCCTGGCTCCTGTTTGAGAGCGCCCAGGAGCGTGGAGGAATGCTCCCGCACGAAGACACCCAAGAAAACCCACGTAAACCTGGGGGCAGTGCGAAGGCCATGCGGAAGAAGTTTCCACAGCTTCCGGAAGTTGCTTGCGGCACATCTGTCAGGGCTTCTTGAATACAGATCTTCGCGACGCAGCGGCCGCAGCGGAGCTATCTCTGATTCGAGGTGTTCTGAGTTGAACCCAAGCAGCGTGATCACCGCAAGCCCGATCAGGTCGTCCCAGTGGCAACTATCCTGGAGCGGCAGCCGCTTCGAAGTTGACTCACATGTACCATATGAAGCCCACGCTGTCAGCTTCTCAGGGGTCTAGTGGAAGCACCCTAAGCCCATCATCGTATACCCCACGAAGCTCCCAAAGTGCTTGGCGAGGCTCTACCATGCCACGGACCACTCTGGCCATGACCTGCCCGATCATGAGGCCCTGCATCCGGTTCAGATCAGAGACCAGAGCAGAGCCCACATACCTCGGCTTCGGGTACAGTAGCGGCGAACGACACTCAACAGGCACCAACAAACCAACAGCACACTTGCGCGTCGTATCTCAGAAAGGCAGCATGGTGAGCAGGTACGGCGTAGTCCCGGCGATACCAGCTGCGCGCTTGGGAACGACGCCCATCCAGCCGTGCCAACCTACGTTTTTGAACCCGTCTCGGGACCAGGGGAGCTGTGGGCGGCTGTCCGCCTACACCCCCCCTACCAACCCCCCAACTACCCCACTCCCCTGCCCCCGCCCCTCATCATTGGTCCCTACAACCTTCCCTATCCCTTCTGAAACTCTGCCTTCTGGGCGCCCTTTCCACCCTCCGTGCACCCTGCATTAACCTCGAGACCCTTGCCGTGCGGCCTCGCGTTAGCAGGTAAATCAGGGTTTAGGGTTTAGGCTTTAGAGTCTGCTCTCCACTCTATATGCAAGAGGAACAGCGGGTGCAACAGCACCGGAGCCCTTGCCACGCCTATCTGGAAGGCCAGAAGGTATGCCAGCAATCCTCTCGCCGCGAAGATCACATGGTCCTCTGAGTTGAAAGGCGATTCCTAAACCCTAAACCCTAAACCCCAAACGCCAAACCCTAATCCCCATCTTCTCGGGCAGCTCTTAGCGCTGCGTTGCCGGTTTGTTTTTGTGGGGGAGGGGGGGGAGGGGTGCCTTAAACACAAGGCTCTGAAAACGGAGCCCTCAGAACGAACACACCAATGTGGGGGGGGTTTCCGACGTTCGGGGGGTCCTTATTCATAAGGGAATCCTACGATTTGGGGTCTATATTCAGGCGTACCCCGTTTGTTGGGGGGGAGGGGGGCTTCTCATAAGGGAATCCTACTATTTGGGGTCGATATTCGGGGTCCCTCATTCTCCCAAGCCCTCCCATGGTCATGAGAGCCTTGCTCAGCAGAGTGCTTCCACATGACCCAGCATCCTGACAAGCTTGGTGCCTCCGACCCCTGCATTTTGTAAGGATGAAAAAAACTCACAGCACCTAGAGAAGAAAACATGCGGCTTGCGATTGCCTCCCAAGACTTTTAGCCACCTGACGAGAAGCGACACAGGCAGAAATCCAAAACCTCCGAAAAGCCCCAAAACAAACATCGTGAATGTAAAGAAACATCAAAAAAAGAAATATCTGGGGTCTCGTGTTTGCTGCGTGCTGCATGGAATCATCTTGGACTTGCAAGTCATCGGGGCTCCCCAATGTAAAGATTTTGTCCCGCCTTCTCCAACAGATTTGCGAAGAGCGCTGAACAGCCACCCAATTCTGGTGCAGCCGGCAACAAATCCTTCAGCGACATCCTTGGTCAGCCAGGAAAAAGGCTTGGATCACTGCAGTCCTGCGCTTGGTTTGATGCCCAGCTTTCATGTGCGTCGGCCTCTTTGCAGGATCCACCCGAGACCCGGAGGCTTAGCAAGATCGTCGGTTCTCCAGGATTCTCTCGGGCAAACACAGCATGCTCAGCATACTTGCCAGCCACTTCAACTATCATTCAATCTTTGCATCCAAGGCGCTGCTGCTGGATCTTGTCCGCCAACTCGATGGTTTGCGCCACCTCAGTCAATGCCCGTATAGCATGACAGGGCACCCGGTTGCCCCATTTCGCTGAGCCGCCACTCGACTGACGCTGAAGAGAAGGACCTGCGCTACGCGCACCTCCTCGGGAAAGCAAAATCCGTTCCCGAGCTTCCCGGAAACATTGCGACTGCCCAGAACTCAGAATGACTTCTGGTACCTCAAAGAGCTGGTGAGCGCTGCTAGCTGTCATGAATGGGTTGCAGTTCATATGAGTGTACTGACACTTGAAAAACGTTGTAACAACCAAGTCGAGTAGGCCAATGGGGCAGAAACCACCTCCTGGAGCCGGCTCTCCAGTCCTTGTAGATTGCCATCGGCTCCCCTTTCGTGACCTCCTTGCGCACCTTGGTGAAGTGCTTGCACATCTCCTGGCAGGATTCAAAGGCTTCAGGCGAAGCACTGGCCGAACCGCAAGACGACACTTTGACATCCCACTTTTTCGTTCCGAATACGTCTCGCCCGCACCTGCGGCCTACATTCCAGGGCGTCCCGAGGCTTTCATGCGTGGTTGGGCTGGTGTTGGATCGGGGATTCTGCCCACCTGATCCTTCTCTTCCAAGTCTTTGAAGCTTTTCCTCGGCTGCTGCTCTTCACGCGATTCCGAATGTTCCGTTCATCTCAGACTTCGATCGCAGCACTGGATCGATGAACCTTGCACACTCTGGAGATGCGTAGGGCGGCTCTAGAGGCAGGCATGTATTGGTTCGCCAGCTGGCTCTGCAACCGGTTCGATACAGGAGCCAGATTTGACTCTCATCAGTCTAGAACACAGTCCGCTGGGGTCACCGGAGTATAAGCAGCTTGCCCACACATCACCATGCTACAAGCAAACCAACAACGGTGCTGCACGTCGCTCGCAGCAGAAGATCTCAAAACTCACAACCCCTGACGCGGCTGATGCTTCAGGTCATGAGAATGTGACCCAAAGCGTGATTCCTTGCAAAATCTATCATCTCTCCCTGAGCGGAAGCGCCCAAGAAGCAAAAAGGCGCCGCCGGAAGTGAGGAACCTTGAGCCTACCACTTTTCCTCCAATCAATCTGAGATTCTTCAGCGCTACGACCTCTGCAGGATCCAGGTTCCCATCTGAGGCGGCCTCTCTCTCAGCGAGCTTCGACAGACTCGGGCACACTGCGGGGGGGGGGGGGGGGGGGTTCCCAATAAAGGGGGTACCTTGATTAAAGACTCCAAAAATATGGAAGAAAGACCAACGCCCGAGGTCTGCTCAGTCTGCTCTCCACTTGGAGAACTTCCTGCATGACCTCCACTCTCAAGGTGCCTTGACGAGCAAGTTCATGGTAACTTGCATCGACTTGAGCCTCATGTCGAGCTCGGTGATACAACTGCAACTCAAACTGAGGGGATATGAAACATCCCCATCAGAGCTCAGGGTGCTTTTCGTGGCCAGCCATGGCCCAACGACCCAACCCAGCTGAGGAGCACTTTCTCAATGGATGGCCTCCTGAGTTGCGCGCGCAGTACACGGGTTTAGCGTTTTTGATGGTCCATGATATCCCAGCTGCACTAGACGCATGAGCTCCGCGTCCATCTCCCCTACATCCTCAGAGATGGATTCTTGCCAGGCGTTCCAGATCCTCGGCGGAAGGCATTCCCTCACTGCAATCCCACCACCTTGCACTCCTCTGCAATTTGTGCGCCAAACGAACAGTGAGAAATTCCTACGTCGGGACATCGACGGAGAGGACAGCAACAGTTGAGCATGTACGCAGGCGAACACGTGAGCTTGCCTCTCAATTTTCAGGTACCAAGTTGCCCGTCCATTGACATGGTCCGTTGATACAGGCATAAAGCCAGCAGGGCTCTAAAGCGTGCTGAACATGGAAACCATGCCCCCACCTGGATCATCTTCCGGTTATATACCAGGATGAGAATCCGCAAGCGCGTCAAGCTCGGTTTAGCGTTTAGGATTTAGGGCTTTTGGTCAGCCAAGCATCAGATCACTTATCGCCTTCGTGACCTTATCCATGGATGCCAAGACCCGGCGCTTGACTTGCGATCGGCCCAGGCCCCAGCCTTACATGTTCTTGTTCAATGCAGCTCGCTGCATATATAGTCTATGATGCGTAATATATAGAATTTCATGTATAATGCATACTAAGACTATGAGAAAATATGGTATATAATCAATAAGATGTAGAACATACTATACAACAAATTACAAGATACAAATGCACTATACGAAGTATAATGCAAAAATGCAGGCTTCCGTACTATACCATATTATTTCACATCTTGTATGAGCCAAGTTCAGCACCTCGGCATGTGACTAACAAGAAGCACCTCATGGCAACTCGCAGACAGGGAACACTCCCACCAGGCTGCAGCCAGCAGCGTGTCGTTCTCCTCCACCATATCTCCTCAGTCACTTAGCTATCAACCAATAATACGACATCCCTAAACCCTAAACCCTAAACCCTAAACCCTAAACCCTAAACCCTAAACCCTAGAGCGGCCAAGATTTGCTCCATGAAGCCGAGCGTCTCATTCGGGTCATCCTGTGGTAAAGCACTGTTCCGGCAGTAGATGAAGGGGTCTATAAGGAGGGACCCCTAGAAGGGACCCTTGATCTGATTCCCCTAAAAAAACCCAAAATATACCTTATATAGTCCCTACATACTTAAGTAGCTGAGAAATAACCCTGCAAATTACCCTAGGAGACGGTCCGCCCTCCCTGCTCCTCTTTAGAAAGGGTATCGGAAGCATGTTGAACTAATGTTTTACGTGTTGAGTCGTGTAATTGTGGGATTCTTTCTGTCCAGGCCTGCGGATCACTTGGTCCTTGACGTAAACATTCGGCTTGTCCTGCGAATAGTACTTCACCATTGTTTCCAGCACCTGCACGCGTTCTGGCTGCTCATGTACGGTTGAACTCTTGAACGAGTCCGAGATGTCCGAGATGGCTATAGGAGGCAAAAGGGATGAGGTACCGTTTCAGGGAGTCCGATGAAGAAGGACTATACTCTGTTTGGGGTACATAAAGAGTATCCGCATTTTGGAAATGGCCTGGGAGAACTTCAATTTCGGAAAAGGTCCAATAGGTATTTCCCAAACTAGATTATCCCTCACATGAGTCCCAAGATACGGCGATCCTGATTAGAGGACCTCCCCCAAAAATGAAAACAAAATACAGCACCACCAACCGCTAAACCCTGCCCTAAACCCGAAACTCCAAACCTTAAACGCTACACCCTAAACCCTAAATTTAACCCCTAATGCCTAAAGCCTAAAGCCTAAACCCTAAACCCTACACCCTAAAACCTAAACCCTAAACCCTAAACCCTAACCACTATTTTAAGAAATCCCCCTGTAGGGCCCAAAACTGGCCGGTGCCTGGACCACTTGCAGGTTCGCGCCGAGCTGGCTCTCGGTGACGAACATCAAGGACCAACCTGTGGGAGGTTAGGGTTTAGGGTTTAGGGTTTAGGGTTTAGGGTTTAGGGTTTAGGGTTTAGGGTTTAGGGTTTAGGGTTTAGGGTTTAGGGTTTAGGGTTTAGGTTTAGGGTTGAGGGTTCAGGGCTTAGGGTGGCTGAGCATCAGTGCACAATCCAGCCTCCGTGAACCCAACCCGGAAGGTCAAAGCATGCTTATCAGCCCTTGCCACTCGACACATTTGGGGGGGGGGGGGGGAGGGTTCCGAAACTCAGAGGGGTACCTACTTTGGTGGTCCTGGCAAAGAGATTTTGCTATGTTTTGGGCTCCCCATGTCAGAAAAGGCAATAGCCATTCTATCACCTGCTCCGATCTGCTCTGCGAGGCACGCGGGTAGGGAAGGAGGCTGGCAATCACCACGGCCACCATACCCAGCCCGGTGCCTGAGTCACAGAAGATGAGCGACTGGGGTTATTTCTGAGGGTTCACCCTAAACCCTAAACCCTAAACCCTTCTTGAAATGCAAAGGCACATGTCCAAAACTTCCACATGCTTGACATTGCAGAGTGCCTACTATAGGGGCCTGAATAAGTAAAATAAGGTATGATAGTGTATTCATAAAGGGGCCATAAGGGAATGCTACTAGAAATTATTCCGACCCCTATGTTTTACACTTTCAGTTCCCGTGAAACTTGGGCTGAAGGAACAGATTGGGCAATACGAAGGATCAAAGTTTGTTGAAGTCTGAAAGGTCTCTTTCATGTCAGGTCTGAAGCTAAATTTTGGGCACCTCTGCGAATTTCAACCGACGAACATCTCGATCGTTCTGCCTGCTGCTGCTGAAAACAAAACTCTCCGACGAGCGAATGGGGTGCGGCAGCCGAGGCGCAAATAAAGCCTTGGGTCAGAATGTCCTGTCAAACGAAACATTCGCACAAAACATGGAGGGTTCAAGAGCCCCAGCTCTGCACGCAACTTCCGGGTACTCCTTGTGAATGGTCCATCCGGGAGTCCAGGGGGGCATGATGGTGTCTTCGTGCTTGTCGTTCCTGGCAAGACAAAGGCTTAGGGTTTAGGGGTATAGAGTTGACTTGGGGGTTCATGGGCGCCTGTAAGTAGGTGTACCCTAAGTACCCTAATTGGGTTTTCAGGTAGTCCATACCTTTAACCCCCCTACATCTGCAGTGAAAGCCGGAAGTGCAGGGCACTGGCTGCATCAAAGGCTCAGAAAGTTCATCCATGTGGTGGCCCAGCCGGACAAGGCAAACATCTGCAAAGAGATGCCAAACCTGACTTGCCAGGTGGGCCACCCAAACTCGTTCAAAAGGAGAAAAAAAGGAAGCTCCACTTTGCGAGTCAAGGAGCCGGAGGTACATCACCACGGTGACATAGAGAACTCCAACCAAGACACCGCCATAGAAGACCGAGTCGGGGGAGGTGCTTTGATAGCCCTCTGGGTACAGGGTGTACCTGGACTCAGTGCTCTGCACACGGATGCTTCTTCATACCTCTCTGCAACATGGGGGCCAACGGGCCCCCAACCTTTTTGGACTCTGTCTGGTGGGTAGCATCTCCAACTCGCAACCCTCCCCCCCCCCCTCTGCTTTTCAGAATTCAGTCTGGGAGGCATGAGCCATCCCATCATCGAGGAGAGCAAAGTGCCCTGCAAGCCTGACTTGCAGCTGTTGAAGGCCTGCGCATGGCTTTCGGGTCAGAACCCGAGAACCTGAGAGCCTCAAATCCTCAATCCCGGAGAGAACACTGAAAGCCTGCTGGCAGGACGTGTGAGGGCGCGATCGCGTAACGTGGGAAAGCTGTAGCAAACGTGTGAATCTGTGGCTGGACCTGTGGAAACGGACTCCTCACAACAGTCTCGAGGGTAGCGCCGAGCTCGATGCATCATAACCATGCATACCGTGCCTTGCCACTAGATCACCTCAAGTCAACCTTGCTCGACTTGGCCATCACCATGTGAAGTTGCTCCAAATGCCATACCCCAAAAGGGACTTCTCGTTAAATGAAGCTACCATGTCCTTGAACCGCACCTGACCGAAGGAGGTGCCGAGATTGAAGACAATGAACCTCGCTTCGCTGCCGCTCGGGTCTGGTTCGCAACAAAAAGACCGGAAATCTGGACAGGGTTTAGGGTTTAGGGTTTAGGGTTTAGGGTTTAGGGTTTAGGGTTTAGGGTTTAGGGTTTAGGGTTTAGGGTTTAGGGTTTAGGGTTTAGGGTTTAGGGTTTAGGGTTTAGGGTTTAGGGTTTAGGGTTTAGGGTTTAGGGTTTAGGGTTTAGGGTTTAGGGTTTAGGGTTTAGGGTTGCGGTCCGGGTCCAAGGGCTGTTCAGTGACCCACAAGGAAAGTCGGATAAGGGCTACGTTCACAAACCGAGAATGCAGATCAGCGACATGCAGACCCCGCTGGAATAGACGCCCAGCTCCATCACCTAGGCAGTCACCCGGCTGGCGGGCAGAATGCTACAAACAGACAATCGAGAGGCTCGCGAAAATCGGAATGAACGATGCAGACACAGTCACATCGTCCCGGAAGGCCCACACACCTCGCGGCATGATGATTGGAATGGCGAAGAAGACCTTGGCGAGGGCACAGGGTAGCTGGCTGGGGCCCTCTATGGCTGCTTCTAGAAGGAACGACACTTCAAAGAACACACGAGTCTGGGTTTGGAGTCCTGCATGAGAATATTTGAGCAAACTAAGGGATCCCAGACCCTCCTACCTCCTGCAAGCAGTCTGGGCGTCCTAGGACCTAGGATCTCTCTGCCCGGCAACCAGCGCAAATGCTCCACGGAAGGCATGCTCGGCGTTCTCCGCAAACTTTGGGTTGTGCTCCTTGGGGTTTAGGTTTAGGGTTCAGGGTTTAGGGTTTCGGGTTTAGGGCGACAACAGGGGCGTTGAGTTTGAGTTGCCTCATGTGATGAATCTGGCTGATTGCAAAGAAGCCGAAGCAACGACCAGCAAGGCTGCAGAAGCCAGCTGCTCACAGGCTCCGACGAAAGCAGACCAAAACCCTTAAGTCGCTGAACCGTTTGCTGGAGTAGGGTTTAGGGCTTCGGGGGGCTTCGGGTTTAGAGTTTAAGGTGAATCACAGCTCTGTGCAGCCGAGGTCTCCGCGCCGAAAAGCCGCTGCACGCGTCGGCGGAGGGAGCCCACGAACGCATCTTCGCCCATCGCCTTCTCTACCTTGGCTTGTTTTCGACACTGCGCAGACCCGGAACTACGCCAGTTGAGGGTTTAGGGTTTAGGGTTTAGGGTTGTTTAGGGTTGTTTAGGGTTGTTTAGGGTTGTTTAGGGTTGTTTAGGGTTGTTTAGCGTTGTTTAGGGTTGTTTAGGGTTGTTTAGGGTTGTTTAGGGTTGTTTAGGGTGGTTTAGGGTTTAGGGTTTAGGGTAACCCCTAAGATAACCCCCAGAAGACTAGAATTAGGGACCCCTAACAAGGTACAGGGCCTCTCCTCATATCTCAGGCCAAAGGTGCGGGGCGTTGATCTTAAATTCCCGGGATATCGGGCCAAAGAACAAGCTCCAAGGAGCTTTCGTGACATGTTTCAACATTTTGAAGCTCTTGCCTGTAGTTGCGAATTCCGCGAACCCTTGTCAACTGCCTGCAATATGCAAAGATACCAGAGACTTAAGATAGCAACATCTACACCCAGACAGAGGAAATTCTTGTATTGAGCCCAGTCTGCGAGAGGCCAACTGCAACCTGGAAACCCTGGACCTAAGCGACGCCCTAACTCGGAGCACCATTTACCCAAAACCCCTCAAGGCCACCAGCATCACTATGAAACACCCCTCAAAGCCGGCCACGGCCTCCCCCCCCCCGAAGCATTGCTTTGGGTCTGACTGCACCTTCTAACATCCTCTGAGAATTCAGTGCCAGTTGCATCTTGTTGGGCTTTCAGCAATGGCGACTCTTCCGCCGCCACCGCCATGGATGCGGAGCGCACACGGCTTGCTCAAGGCTTCCAGAGCCAACTAACGCTGTCCAGACAACAACACGGCTAAGCTTCTAAGTGAGAGCGATGGCAAGGTCTAATAACTCATCACGTCCTCTACAGCCTGTAGCCGCGCAGCCTAGCAACTCTGCCATGTGCCACCCAGGACGTGATTTCTGGCGCGGAGTCCTGGCACCCTCCGAGGGGGCACAGTGCTCTGCAGACTCAGCGCTGGCGTCGTGGTGGGAAGACCCCGGCCTGGGCCGGGCGCCAAACACAGCGCAAGCTGCAACCTATCTTAAGCCACCGATGGTGAGAGATGGAAAGACATGAAGAGAGATGAACCGTGTGGAATTTTGCAAGTTCTCAAACCCTTGGCGATGGGCCTGGATGGTGGCAGCTCCTCTTCCAGCGGGGCTGCAGTGGCCTGTCTGGGCCATGGCATGAAGCTTGGGACCTCGACCGCTGCCATTAGGTAGACCCGCGCGCTCTATGTGAACAAGATGTGGATGACAGCCGAAGTATGACAAATGATGCTAGTCTGAGCGTATATACCGGCCTTGGCTCGGGTTGGAAAAAAGACATTGACTTGCCGAAAGAACTCTCAAATTGCCCTGACGGAACTCCCAAGCCCTCACACGGGGGCCTCACACTCCGCCCACTCCGGTCCAAGCGGGGCTTCTTCACAGTCTTCACTAGGTGGGGCTGGAAGCCTCAATGTCTGAGCAGCTTCGCACTCAGGGAGAGGCACAGGCAACCAAACCGGCCAGCCCACATTGCATCTTCCCGCCCAGGGACAACCCTTCTGCCAGAATCATCCGCTTTGCTTCATGGCCCTAAACCCTAAACCCGAAACCCTGAACCCTAAACCCCTAAACCCCTAAACCCCTAAACCCCTAAAACCCTAAAACCCTAAAACCCTAAAACCCTAAAACCCTAAAACCCTAAAACCCTAAAACACTAAAACCCTAAAACCCTAAAACCCTAAAACCCTAAAACCCTAAAACCCTAAAACCCTAAAACCCTAAAACCCTAAAACCCTAAAACCCTAAAACCCTAAAACCCTAAACCCTAAACCCTTTCAAACCCTTTCATGCCCAGCTCTGCGGAGTGTGACAACGCCATGTGCTCTTGCAAGGAACCTCGAGAAGAACCTGCTACAGCACGTCCCTATTCTTGTTCGTTGCTCTACAGTACCGACTAAACCCTAAACCCTAAACCCTAAACCCTAAACCCTAAACCCTAAACCCCTGAACACTGTATACCATGTACTCCAGCATGTCAGATATGGGTGCTGAGGCCCCGGCCGCGAGGCTTCAGCCTTCGGAAGAGAAGCTGCCTCGAGTTGAAAAAGGTGCTATAAGGAAGAACATATGGGATAACGCAATAAAGAAAAGCAAAAGACCTGAAGATTAACAAATGAGAAAGTATATGTGACATGTTGTACATTGTAGATCATTTGCTCTACTAGAATGAAACATGCGTGAAATATCTGAAATGCATTAAAGCATACCTCGCATGGCAAAAACAATATATAACTCTTTTATAAATGGCATTATCGAGAACATAATGTATAGCATATGATCTACTAGATACTAAGGAGAGTATAATATGTACTAAAGACTCGCTCACTAGATTACAAATTAAAGTGCTGGAAGTGTATTATTCTCTTCGCTTTTACTTCTTCGTCGAGAGCATTTGCTATCTCAATATCTACAGTCTTTACAGTATCTCCCTCACTTGCATTGTTAGTAAGGGTCATGTTCAGGACCACCAAAAAGGCCAATTGTAATCACATTTTGTTGGTGAGCAAACGAATGCATTAAAGCACCTGTCCTTTCTCACCACACCGTGCCTCTGCAAGGAGGGGTGCAGGCTGGGCTGCTACCCAGGAGCCTCAAGTCTTCAAGTCTTCAGAAAACTTCAGGGAAAGACGCTGGGAAAGCGCAAGCACATTCCAGAATGGTCATATCACGTCGGGTCGTCTTATTACGTACTTTTCTAATATGGTCGTAATCTCTTAGATGTTTTTTTGCCTTGCCGAGCACTGACGAAGCCCACCCTAAACTCTGGAGCCTAATAACCCTAAACCCCCAAACCCTAGAGCCTAACAGCCCTAAACCCTAAACCCTGGAACCTAGTGCAACCCACTTCATCATACCTCCATTTCCCTGAAATTCTTTCGGCTGCGGCCTGGGGCTTTGCGTCGCGGGGACCGCTCGGATCGCTGGGATCGCTCGCGGAGCAGCCGCTGCAGCCGAGCCACCTCTGCCGGCGAAGAACTTTACACGTCACACACATACACATACATATGTATACATATATATATATATGTATGCATATACATATATATATATATGTATATGCTTACTTCTATATGTATATGTCTGTACTCCTGTTTGTATGCGTATATATGTATATAGTGACAGAGCGAGAGAGAGAGAGAGAGAGAGAGAGAGAGAGAGAGAGAGAGAGAGAGAGAGAGAGTGTGTGTGTCTGCATATACATACGAGACAGTATGCACATTGCGTATGTGCCTGCGGGCTTTGGAGATGGAGCTCAGGGCAGCGGTTTGTTTTGGGCGATGTATCTATGTGCAAAGGGGGTTGAGGGTTGGTTGAGTTCAGCTTCACCGAATGGCGGGATATTTCGGATGTTTGACCTGGGGTTGTCTGGGAATATCGGACTTAGAGTACCTGAACCGATTTGCGCACTGATGCGGTGCAGCGTAGGCTCATGGCTTGAGACTTCTTACAAGGGTTCTGGCCTGTTACACAAACTAAACCCTAAATCCCAAACAATAAGCCCACAAAAACCCTGAACCCTGCAGCCAAAAAAAGCAAGAATCTAAGCCACAAAAGTTGAAACCCTGAACCCGAAAAGACCTGAACACCGCAAAAACCAAAAACCCCGATCCCTGAACCTTGAAACCCTACGCTCTCAAAGTGATAAGTCTCAACCTTACAAACCCTAAACCGCCGAAAGTGGCCTCAAAACCCCGACCCGAGCACAACACTCCAACACCCTAAAGCTTAGAAACCCTTGCAATCCCAAGAATCCTCAACCCCAAAAGCGTCGCTCCTCAAAATTCACGAACCCTAAAATCCCTAAGACGTACACACGCGCAGCCCTGAAAACCCTAGCCTTTAAAGTCGAGGCATGAGCTGGGGTGGTAGGGAGTGCTTGAATCGGGCTAGGTGCTTCTATCTCCCGTGCTTGAATCAGGTTTTCTGCTCGAATCGCGCATGCTTGAATCAGCCGGGTTTGGTGCTTGAATCGTGAGTGCTTGCATCGGGCGTGCTTGAATCGCGGGCTAGATCCAGAGCTTGAAGCGGACTGTTACCGGGGTTGTTTCGCGCCTTTGCCGACTGCATATTTAGCACAACTCCGAGCCCGACCTTGAACCTAAAAAATTAAAACTGCTCCGATTGCGTGCCTCAGACTGCAGTTGTTTGCACGCTCTCTCGACCTGATCCCACATGGGGGGTTGATCTGGGTCCCTCATGGGAAACTACTAGGTTTGTTTTGGGAACCGATACTTGGGGGCTTACAAACCCCTAAAATACGCCCCAAAAAATAGGATTCCCTTACGATAAGGCCCCAATAAGGTAACCCAATTTCGGGAACCACCATTTGGACTTAGCGGATTCCTCGCGCCTTTAGCAGCTGATCCAGGATCGCGAAGAACGCATGACCCCTTTCTGCCCCCTGCCTTGCGCAGCTTGGTCTTGGTCCGCTGCCGAGCCCTTGAACGGATCGGGCTTTATGACGCTCTGTGGTTCATGGGTGTGCCCTCCGGCAGAATCTTAGACTGTACAGCACGCAGTGCACAAGTCAACAAGCCTGGTAAAACAAGAGCCTCTCGAGCAAAGCAAGCACTGATAAAAACCATCCCAAAAGAAGTAAAGGCCGAAAGGCGAAGGATGCTCGGAAAGGGACCTGGCTGGTGCGCGCTCGCGTGCATCTGGAGCTGCCCCTGATCAGAGCAACAGCAGGGCATGGGCCTCAATCCCACATTTTGGAACATACTGCTGTGCGAGCGCTCCGCAACCGCTCTGCAACCTGCGCAGCCAGCCGCTGAGGGGCAAGTGATGCGCATGCTTCGGCTTGCATGAAACAATTCCGCGCAGTCGCGCCGATTAAAGCAAACAATGGCGATTGGTCATCATCGGAATCATTCGCTACTCACTGGCACTCCATCACGAGGCCTTCGGCGATGCAGCCGTGCCTGAACCAGAGCAGCGGGGCATGACAAAGCTTAGCAGGGCTGGGCACTGCGACGTTTGAAAACCTACCCTAGCGCCGCAGCCACTATTTTCTACGGCTTATTAATTCGGCCCATGCACCCAGCAGCCTTCGTTCAACTGGAGCTCGTCTTGCCGCTCTCGCCGGCCGAACTGCCCGCCCGTGAGCTCCGCCCGTAAACTCCGCCCATAAAGTCGCCCTTGAAGTGCGCCCGTAATCCAGCCCTTAAAAATTCTAGGGCACCTTCCTGCAGACCTAGCAGGGGGGCTTCGCCCGTAATCCCAGAGCACGTCGCAACTAGTTTCAGGGCACGGTTAAGGGTTCCATCTACAGCAGGCCCCACATAAGCACAACTTCGCAGGCATTTCTGACGAACCAGCATCTGACTGACGCATACCCACTGGTGTGACATATCGCCAGATGGCCCGAGCTGCAACACCCAACTCGATACAAAGGACCAATGGAAACGATGCAGGGGAGCTCAGGATCAGGGCTTGATACGACAGCTCAATTTGCTGAGGCTTCTACTACAGACGGAAGCTGGCACAGGCACTCATGCAACGGGGTCTCGTCAAAATCCTGCACAACCAAAAACAGAACGCAAAAATGAAGCTTGGAATACAAAAAAACCAAGGAATGCCTGGCAACTTGCGGTGGCCAACTGCTCGATGCCGGCGTCCAACCTCAGGCCACCGCTGCTTGGAGGATTCATGGTCCTTATTAACCAATAGTAACTGTACGTATTACCCACTTATCAGCCCCCCGAAGTGCCCTAATGTGGTCTTAAGAATAGATACAGATAAAATTGGATAATAAGCACCATGAACCTCCAAGTGAAGATGGCTGAAGGGCACTGGGAGTCTCAGGAGTCTCGTTCAAACACGGGGTAGTGCTTGGCCTGCAGCCTAGCAAACGCCGGTGCTTGCTGTCGTCACGAGATTCAATTACGAAGGCGCGAGCTTGCCGCCAAAGCACTCTCGACCGGATCGGCGGCCCCTTCAGAGACGCCTAAGGGAGAAACTGAAGTGCGGCGAATCTTGCCTGTCTTACATAGCCACTCAGAGGGATGGACCTCAGCCCACTGCACAGCTTGCGCATCCTAAACCACAAACCTCCCTGAGAGCCCGACCCCAAAAGGGTGCTTCAGGCAGGGATGCGCCAGAAGCTTCCGAGGATACCTGCCAGGGCACACTGGGGAATCTGCGGCATCGGCAGGAAACACTGAGCCTCCCAAATGCCTCCAACAATCTACCAAGAATTCAAGTCTGCGCCAACTCCTGAATCGATACTAAGGTCTAGCCAAGGCAGGGGAAGCCGCTGTCTGACGGGCCCTGAGAAAAAACCCACAAGAGCTAAGAGCCATGAGAAGCAAAATCGAACCCAGTGCCTCCGGCGCCCAAGGTGGCTCTGGAAGCTCTGACAGCGACGCCTCCCAGAGACATGCTGGGTTTCGCTCACTGGTCGCTGCAGTCGTGGATAGTCGTGGCCAGGGGTGGCCAGGACATCTGATCATGAAAAAATGCTTGTTTGTCTAATGTGGGGTGGCCTGTTCTGTGCCGTTGCTACGTCTTTGGAAGTCAAAGGAAATATTACACAACAAAAAACGCTGCACCTCCTCACTGCGAAGCTGAACCGTAAGAAAAGCACATTCGCCTGCGTGGGACCCGAATCTCAACCTATCCAGCCTCGTCCCAGCATGAAAACTGCCACATACTCTGATTTTGCAGGTCACATGCGCGCCGCACTCTCGGTGAAAGCGCAGGTGTAGTTCCTCCGATTTCGGAGTCTAGACCGACTTCAAAGACAACCTTGCTGCCCCCGGAGCAGCGGTACCCAGCGCAGGTTTGTCTGCTTCCTCGGCCCTCAGCGGCATCGCCTGCTCAGAGGTGTTAAGGTTTGCGAACTGAATCTCCGTAACCGCGAAACCCTAACACCCTCTACTCCTCACGATCTCCTGTGGAGCACGGCCTTCCGGCCCACTTTTCGGATGATGTGGCGGTTGCCGGGCAGCTCTAGCTCCTGCCATCAAGGACCTTCAAACTATTCGTGAAAATTATGTGCGTAAATATGTTTATTATGTATGCATTCTTTACTTATGTATTTATATGTTTATGTTATATACATTGAGTTTGTGCGTATATATATATATGTATATGTATATATCACATATGTATGTACATATGTATAGAGTAATGTGCCACACTGGACAAGCCCCGAAATTACCAATGCCGCCTGACCCTGGCACATCTCGCTCCTCCACCTTGTTCACCTTCACCGCCGGCTCTACCACTATGCAGCTCAGAGTCTTCAGTGAGCTCCAGTACCTACCTCGAGCTTGCGAGGGTTTAGGGTTTAGGGTTTAGGGTTTAGGGTTTAGGGTTTAGGGTTTAGGATGCTTGGGTCTTCAGACTGGTGCAGCATCGGGTTGAAAGCTGACATGAAGAATCACCAGGCACTGGCCCTTCAGACATCAGGCCAAGCTACGATACTTGTGCCAGACATCTTTGTTCGCGGCCTGGATCAGAAAGAACCCCCCCGCTGCACCCAAGCCAGAGTGGAAATTGAAAGGATGACAGCGAGCCGTGCCGGCAAGCAACAAAGGGCTTGTCAACTGTACGTACATCTCACGGATGACGGCACGCGTTTGCACTTCCAGCTGCCCCGTACTTGACCAGAGCTTGCACGAAAGTGTCAACCCAACCCTAAACGAATCTTTCAGCCTAACATACATCCTGAAGCAACCCTTAGGACCCTTTGCCAAGCCGCTAGAAATGCTTTGGAGACTTTCGCCTCACAACGGCTGCAACTTGAAACAAGAGAGAACTGCAATCACAGTATTGGCTTTTGCATCCGGCATTCTACGCCTGAATCACAAGATTGCCTTCTCGTTCCTACTCGGCCATAACTAGGCTATCTCAAATGGAATTTTTTCCTGCCTGTACACATGATCTGCCCTGCACATCCCAACATCCTCCCAATGTCTGACGGCTGCCCACCACATATTCTACTCACTTGGCACTCGTTTGGGATCCCAAAGATCTTCCGTTCTCTCTCGGCGGAGCCTGCCGCCAGTTCAAGTGATTCACTGGCGCGGCATCTATCAAGGCACAGCCTGCAGAAAGGATTCGGCATCACCAAGACATCCAAGGCAAGGCTGCGGCAGCCTGCTACAGTTTCCCTAAAGCACCACCTCAGCCGCCTAAGAGCCCCAGTATGCGGCGAGGGGCTGCTGGTGTGCTTCATCCGTCGCGCCAGGAAGTTGCACCAGACCATGTCCTCAGAAGCACAGGGCCCTGACTGGCCGACTCCCAGCCACATCCGAGGCCCCGACCAGTCCCCAATCCTCAGAAGCGTGAACCGCATTTGACGGCGGGCGCTGGACAGCTCACGTCATGAACGTTTGCAGCCTTGTCCGCTTTTTGCCAATTCTGAGGCTGGGTCTGAGGTGTTGTGTATGCAATCTGTGCCTTAGCATCTGGGCTGAGCAGGCCGCGCTGTGACATTCTTGGTACCTTTGGGGGGGTGCTAATTAATATGACGCCCGTCAGGAAGTTGATGGCAGCAGCGTTCGGCACCTGATACCTTTCAGCCTTTAGGTCTCAAGGCCTTTCAAAGACCTACAACCTGCTGCCCCAATGCTACTGCTACCTCTTCTCACAAAGGTTGAAGGTTGGGACGTTCCCCCTTATACTAACAGTCCTTAACAGGGAATACAGATAGTACTACCTATTACAATCCCTACTAAGGACTGTTAGCTTCAGGGGGAAACATTCCCAAGTTCAAGGCCGAGCCGCAGTCGTTGAACACGATTGGGAGTGCCGCCGGTGTGAGGAGCGGCGCGGTCAGTTCTACAAAATCTGTGTGCCGGTAGTCCTCAGTTGGTCTGCTCTTCGCATGTCTTCGTAGCCCTCTCAGAGGGGTTGGAGTCTTAAAGCCACGAAACCAAAAGCCCGCAGGAGTCGTAGCACCCTGAAGCTGTCTGTGCTGCGCCGTCCTTCTAGCTACACAATAACACACATCTCGCGTGGGTGTGGCTGTGAGGCACCAGACATACTCTCGCCGCCCAAGCGGCACATTTCGGGCTGGGGCGCTCGAAAGTCCAGATGGAGCTTTGAAGCTCCTCGTAGCTGCCTCGGGAACTTTTTCGGCAGCGACATGCCAAACAGGTTGCTCCATCCGTAGACAATTCTTCTAATCTTACACTTCGGTCTGGGCACAAGACGTGTCCGAGCATGGTCATGCTCTCAATATGTGAAATATGAGGCAGAGAGGCTCGGAAACTAATTAGAGAGTCTAACCTGGACCTGCTTGCATCAGGTGCTGAGTTGGCGTCGTATGCGCAGCTGCTGGCTGGGCAAAGACAGGTGGCTTGAGGCAAGGAGCATGCCAACAAGTATGGCTACTTGGCACATGTGCGTCAAAAACTTGGAAATCACAGAGGCCGGAATGAGCCACGGGGCTGGATGCGGACACGTCCGTCTCCTCGCTAGTAACCTGCGCTCCGCGCAGTCTGGGACCGACAATTTGCATGTCTTGAACATGCCGAAGGTTTGAGGAACCCCACTCCTGCTCCCAGCGTTGACTTGTGCAAGCAGAGCAGGCCACGTGTGCTCACCACATCTTAGACGCTCACCATCGGACACTTGTTAACAGCTTGAGATCGGCGTGCCTGGTGAGCCTGCTCTTGTAAGGAAGAAGCCGTCCTCAGCGGCCTCAGTGTCTCGGCGCTCTCGGTCCATATGCTGACTTGGGCGGCATCTCATTGATGTTGTGGGTCTTCAATGGTCTTCAGACTTCATATGTGCTGAAAATAACAAGTTCCCTTCTCCACTCGGTCTTGCAAAAACTCCCTCACTGAGATCGTGGCCGCACGCCCACATGCTGCACTGGGACCTGGTCTTCGGGGCAGCAATGCAAATGTCCAAGCTACGAAGATGTATATGACAAAACGCAAGGGAATTGTTTGCAAGCTCCTGCTCGGCGATCACGTTACATGCAGGATGGATCTAGATCTTTGACAGGAAGCCTTCTTTCACGGCTTCTGAAGGTGGTCAAAAAAGCCTCCGAGGCTAAGCCCTAAACCTCAAACCCCACAGCCTAAACCCTAAACCCTAAACCCTAAACCCTAAACCCTAAACCCTAAACCCTAAACCCTAAACCCTAAACCCTAAACCCTAAACCCTAAACCCTAAACCCTAAACCCTAAACCCTTCCCAAGACCCGAACCTTCTTCGGTGGATGCGGGTGCGGGCTGTGCTTCCTTTGCCCTTTGGGAGGGTGCGCGGCCTGGCAGAGATTGAGCTCAGCCAGGGCAGGCCGCGCCAGCCACTGAAATGAGGAAAAACCATGTTCAGGGTTTAGGGTTTAGGGTTGAGGGTTTAGGGTGCATGGCTTCCCCCCCCCCGGGCCATGAACATCAACCGATGCCATGCCAAGTGACAGTCAGCACTAGGAAGCAGATGTACAGATGCACAGAATCCCCGTGCCTTCGATGCCCTTGCGCCCTTCTTGCCATGGACGAACGAAGGCTTCACCCAGGTCACTCCTGGAGCACCGTTCGCGCACGTTACGGGGAAGACTTAGGTACGAACAGCTCCCTAACAGGGATTCGAGGTACCCCAGACTCGGATCCCGAGGACTCAGTCAGTATAAGTGGGGAACCTCCCAAGGACCCTCAAAGTCGCCTTTGCCAACGAAGGTGGGGCCGACGATGAAGGCGTTGGAGAGGCGGGCCATCCCAAACAGCTTTGTCAAGTTGGTGCCTCCCAGGTCGCGACAAGCCATCAGCAACAAGTGACCTTTCCGCTGCACCTTCGAAGGCCCTTCGGTGACAGGGCAGACTATGGCTCACTTACAGGCACGGTGTGGATCTCGGTTTGGGCTGATGCTACCTTCTCCCCTCCGGCTGGCTGTTTTTTGGAGGGTCTTTTTCAAGCACTCTTTTGTGGCTTCTGATCCCGAGCCTGTCAGATCCAAGTCGCTGTCCAAGCCCCAGATGTACTCGTACTTGGACTCCCAACTCTCCTGACAAAGTTCGAGATTAGGGGCACAAAAGGAGCGTTGAAGTGAATTGAAGCTTCAGGCAGTTCCTGGACCCTTAGAGGGGTCCAAGACCAGAGCACCAGCCGCCAGCCCTTTAAGCTCCTCCGGAACCATCTTCGCCTTCATGTAGGCATCCCGCATGAACTTGAACTTGAATCCTCACGATTCACTTCGTGCACACGGAACAAGTGGTGGGACTCACACGTCTTGCTTCCACATCGCAGTTGTCATTCCCTGCGCCCACACTCCCCAAGAACTCTTGGTGCCAGCTGGCCTGGACCGACGAAGCTTCCTGCCACGTTCTCCTTGTACCACTGTGCGCCCCAGTCATCTGCAGTGCCTCATTGCATGATTCGTGTCTGGATGCTTGGGCTGCCTTGCCTGGGGCAGTTGCACCCCCTCGAAATGCAACCAGGCGTGGCGAGTTGTCATGCACATGCACATGTCCTGGGGCTTAACATCCAGTACTCTACCATAAGGTCAATAGGTTTCTATCACCAACCATTTCCTGGTTTCAACTACAGACGCACCGCCCAAGACGATCCCAAAGAGACCCAAACAGATGCGATACCACCAACAGATCCACAGCGAACCAAGCAACCTGGCCTTTGTAGTGGGCAAGCATCACGTGACAGCAGTCATCGCCCAAAGCAGACCTCTGAGACTGCTTGCTGAAGCGCTGACTTCCCGGCATGTGAGACTCCAGACTAAGATGGCATCTGAAACCCTCTTCAAAATATACTACTTGGGGTCTATACTAGAGCTGGGGTCAGAAAGTTCAGGACTAGCGAATAGGATGAATAGGATGGGCAAGGACTTGGCGCATCCCGAGACCAAGAAGGGCTGCTGCCAGGATGCCGGATGTAGTGCACGTTCTTCTTCACCTGTGCAGGGCAGGCATCGCGAGGGATCGCTCCAAAGTCCATAAAGCCCTGCTAGGGGCTTTGTGCGGAGGTCTGGCAATGTCGGGGATCCGTGGTCTAACCTTGGAGCTAGACATGCCAAGCTCACCACTCAGCTAGGAGCTCGGAAGTCGCCCTGAAGGGTCTGAAAGCCGCCAATCTTGTCTGCAGCTTCGTCTGAAGTACTGCTACAAGTCCGGTTTCGCTCTTCATACTGAAGATGCACGCTGGCACGCTGATGGCAATCTTACGGGCAAATCACGAGTCTTTGTCTTTGTCAGGAAGGTAACCTGGAGAGTTGTCGCGATACAATTGGAAGCAAAGGCCAGATGGTGAGCTCTCTAAATTATGGTCCCTTTTTGGGTACCCTAAATAAGAGGGGCCGCCTTGTAAGAAGGACTCCAAAAGGGGCCATATTCTAGAGAAGTGACCAGATGTTTTTCATCGCTAACTACACCTCTGTTCTGTGCCTGCGCCACGGTCCGCTTGGAGTTGTCCACGGGCCAGAAGAGCAGGATCCGGCTTCGATTTGCGCCCGGCACGCGTGGCGCTGGCTCCGTGCTGGAAACGTTGGCGCTCGCATTGGCCTGCGCCAGAGAAGCTCCAAGTCCAGGAGTGCGATGACAACTCCGCACTATGTCCGTGGCCTTGCTGACATGGCCACTCATGTTTGCCCAGCCTTCGCGTCACCTGGACCAACTGGACTTGTGAACGCCTCAGTGCTGAGCAAGTTGAAGAGTTCGTTGGCTAACCAAGCTTCTTGAATTTTCAAGCTCCTAAATGTGTTGCTGAACATACGTGCCGGATCAGGGTCCTCACCGTACTTCAACCCAGCACAAGACCCACAACGTAATCAAACAGCTGGCTTTATGCATGATAACCATATTTGTATATATAGATAGATATATAACCATGACAATCAACCTGTTCATGTCTGACCTGATGATTTCAGCCTGTTGTCGCCTTTGGAGGACCGAGCACTGCGGAAATTGCGGCGTTGCATGCTCGCCAAGAATCCACGAAGAGAAGTGCTGCCCAGAGTGGAATCTTCAGCATCCTCGGAAACAGGTGGGGAAGGCGGAGGCCGGCTGAGCGTTCTCTTTGTTTATGTGAGAACCATTCTGCATGATCTGTCGATCGCCCATAGAGCCCTCAAACTCTGTCTACCCCATGGTCTCAAGTCTCTGGATGTCCTCCTCAATCAAGTCTTACAATCAACCGCTCACACTCCCAAAAGCCACGGGGACACTGTTCATGTTCAGGCTACACACACACCACACAGCACAACAGAAAGATGCCCTCCTCAACCCCATGCGTCCAAGGAGCAGTGCAGAGTGTTCATCAAACACTTGGGAACAGCCACTTAAGATTATGAACAGCCTGCTAGAAAAACGATGAGCCTCACGGCTGTCGGCATTCGTAATTCGCACACAAGGGTTCAGGGTTTAGGGTCTAGTGCCAGGATGTTGAGGCGGCTTTCATCTTCTTCGCCTCTTGAGAAGAGGGGCCACCATTGAAATCGCAGCAAGGCCAGACGCGACTTGGAAGGTCAAGGATGTAAACAGTGCTTGTGGCTCCGTCAATGAAAAAGGTCATGAAGCCCAGGAGCACGGTTAACAGAATTTCCATTAACTTCCAACTCCGAAGACCTACACGGGTGGGCTGGATTTTTTCAATATGGGGGGGGGTACCCTAAGTAGACCCAATGCGTAAGATTCCCCAATAAGAAGAACCCCAATAAGGGTACGCCTATTTGCGGAAACCCCCCATACGCAAACCCTAAACCCTAAACCCTAAACCTTAAACCCTAAACCCCAAACCCTAAGCCCACAAAGCTGGATGAAAATGTCTGCGAAAACCCGCGGCCTCGTTCAGTCGAGAAGGCTCTGACGCCGGCGTCCACGGCGGCTCCGGGGTTTCTGGTCGGCGCTTGCTGTTCTCACATTTGAGGGTTTAGGGTTTAGGGTTTAGGGTGTAGGGTTTAGGGTTTGGGGTTCAATGGCTCAAGTCATGACAAAACTCAGATCCAGAAACATGCGAACCAAAACTCCCGGAAGGCAATCGCACGGCCACGCGTCGTGTGCAGTCTGCATGCACTCAGCCCTAAGCTTGAGTTGGTCTTTCGAAGTGGTCTTTGAGAACAGTACTTCCATACAAGCAGGAATCCCTTCCCCCCTCATATTCAAGCGGCCCCCTACCCCCTCATATTGAATACTCCCATTTTTCTTGGGGGGTATTCAATCTAAGGGGGGGGATGACTCCCATGGTACACCCATCGAGTCCTGGATCTGCGGTGGAGGTCTCCACCTGTCCAAAGCTGGGGGGCGGATACCCTGCTGATCCCATTTTGAGGCCCTGCCCGTGGCCTCCAGCTGCATCGTCACCGGCTCTTTGACACCTAAGGCTTTGAAAGGTGGGGTCTCCCTCTGGTGTCTCAACGACATAAGCATGATTTCGATCTTTTGTTGGATCGTGGCTACGCGACACTCAAGGACCAAGGCTCAGATGGCATGTTGGTCATGCGCTTTCAACTGCCCATGCCCTTGGCTTTGGGGTGTTTTGGGCGAGCTGTGCATGGCGCGCCGCCTGGACGAGCCTGGACCCAACGACACGTTTGATGCTGACAGCACTTTATACCACTTTCGAAGTATAGGACCTTCGGACCTGCCCCCATAGAAGCAAGGTGTACCAAAAGGCCCGTGCCCGCGCTGATCCGTGGAGCCGGCAAGCGTGCACTTGGGACCTGGATCAACTTGGTTATCCACTTTTAGGAAAGGGTCGGACTAGATGCGCGACCCAAGTTCTGAGCGACAGGCACTCGCAGGAGGAGCTTGCCAAGCGGGGCCGTCGTAGCCCTGACCTTGGGCAAGGAAGCAGCGCATCTTTGGGACGTAGGTCGGTGTAGACTGCAGAAGCCCACTCCGCAGCCAATCCCTAGGATAAGCAGGCCAACCATTCGGCAGGCACAGGCACGCATGGCCGAACGAGAGCCTATCCAACCTTCGGCTCACTAGGCTGAGGTCGCTCCTGTGTTCCAGGCGCAGTGGCCCCATGTCCCCCACGGCGCTGGCTGCCAGCAGCCTCAGCATGGGCACTGCTCCGGCAACTCGGTTTAGGGTTTAGGGTTTAGGGTTTAGGGTTTAGGGTTTAGGGTTTAGGGTTTAGGGTTTAGGGTTTAGGGTTTAGGGTTTAGGGTTTAGGGTTTAGGGTTTAGGGTTTAGGGTTTAGGGCTTATGGTACATCTCTGCCGTCCGAGGTGCCGTGCTTTGGCCAGGTGGGCAAAGCAGACCAGCCTGGAGATTAGTAGGGCTTCTCGAGCCAAGTAAAAAGCCCAAGATTCTTGGCCCCATCGAAGGTTTGGAAGGATCGCACGAACAATCCCAAGCCGCGAGCTCCGTGCCAAGCCTTTCAACCCGGCCTCATTTGGCAAAAAAACGGCTTTAAGTAGCATGGGGGGGAGCCTCTCAAGTCGTTTGGAGAAGCTGCAGTCTGCTGAGCCCCCTGCTTGCTACACAGGCTGGATCATAGGCCCCAAAGGGCCCAAAGGGGACTTCGTCCAAGCTGTCGGTGGAGGCTTCCGTGGGCCATGGGCTTTGCCTCGCTCGCGGATCTTGGGGAGTCGACTTCAACCCACGCACCACGCTCGGGGGGGGAGGGGGGGGGGCCCGGTACTGTGTAATATTCTTGTCAGCTGCCATTTACGAATGCATCCTGGGTCCATTGGGCATCTCCCATGATGTATCTGTACCCTGGGTGCTTGTCAACGTTTGCAGGAGTCTGCACACATTGCGTTGGGGTTAAGGGGGGTAGGAGAAGCTTATGCCGACACGTATGAAGCATTGCAAGCACCGTGTCCTGGCCCGAAGATTTTTCAACCGCGGGCATGCTAAGCCCTGCACATGGCCGACCATGGCCGGGGAGAGCTGAAAACTGACAATCGTATGTGCTTCTTGTTTCGAACTAAGCTCCTCACATACATTCTGTGGGTGAGTGCGCGAAAACTAAGCTCCTCACATGCATTCTGTCGATGCATGCATGGCAATCACCATGCTAGCTGATGCTGGCTGGTAACACATGTCGAAACTTCATGATCGGCCCTTGGTGGCCGAACCAGAGAGCTCAAGGCTTCGCGATGGTAGGTCGCAAGCAAGACAGAAGAAACCAAGGTAGCAACAGTAAGCATGCGCCAGCAGCAGTGGCGTGGATTCTCGTGTCACTCCTGCCACGCACATACCTTTTTCCTTTCTGCAGATGAAAACGAAAAAGGCGGGGCAGTCAGGGCGGGAGCAGGTCCAGCTGCCATAGCCTTCAGCCGAGCATATGGGGACCCCCATGACCCCAAATAGTAAGATCCCCTTGTAATAAGGACCCCAACAAGGCATCCCTATTATCGTAAACCCCCACATGAACCCGGCAACACAAAAGCACCGGGACGTTGCTGGCACCTCTGAGGCCCGGACCCAACATCGGACAAGACCTTCTCTCTGAGCTTTCTTCTATGCTCTCTTTGCACAAGAGCATCCGAGTCTCAGGGTCTGCCCACTACCCCCAGCGCTACCAGTGCCCACTTGGACACAACTCAGCTCGCCACGACGTCACCTGCTAGCGGCTTGCGAGGACCGCCTGTGATGCAAAGCTCAAAGTCCTCCAGTCATTGGCTCGTGTCTTTCTCTCAAACTTGAGAGAGTACGCGAGGGCTGAGGACTTACGTCGACCAAACGGTCTTGTATGGCAGGGGCGGTGCTACAGCTTGCCATACCTTTACCCTTTGCTCATAGAGCCCTCATCACGTCTGCAACGTAGCCACTGCACTTGAGGGAAAGCCGCTGTGAGCTTGTGCGCATCTTCACTTAAGAACACAACTTTGCAGTCCTTACGAGGGATTTTTGTACCCCCTATGATAATCCCTATAAAGGACTGTTAGTATAAAGGGGGAACATCCCGAAACATAACACAAGAGCAGCGGACAGCTTCTCTCGCGACCCGAAAACATCGCTCCTCCGGCCGGGAAGCCGCGGTTGGATCGGCTGAAGCCATGGCTGCCTTCAGCTCAGAGATGGTGGTGCCCTGGCCACAAACAATGGGGGGGGGAGGGGGGGAAGTGTGAAAGCCATTGCCTGACAAATGGATTCAGAACCCCCAGCTCAGCGAAACAAATGCCATCTTGCCGGCTTGTACGTGAGTGATCACCCAGGAGGGCGAAAAGCATTGCAGATCCAATGACACAGTGTTGTGTGGAAGAACATGGACTACCTTGAGAACAACTGTCCACCCACCTCCTTCACTGGCATCAGGTGACTCAAATCCAGGACGTGGTCGATGTGGATCCGCACCTGTATATGGGAGTTTACGAAAATAAGGGACCGCAATATAGACCCCGAGATACAAGGATCCCCTTATCGTAAAGACCCCAATAAGGTACCCCTAGTGTCGGAAACCCCGCATTCCATGCCAACAAAAGAAGCCTACGACTTGCAGCATTGTAAACATGGGGATTCCAGGACACCACCAGGGCTGGAGGAAAGGAGCCCTAGTGATGAACTGCAACGCTGCTACAAGACTGCTACACACACTGCAAGGCCGGCCGCCCTCGGAACTTCGAAAAACGCATCCAAAAAAAGACATAAGCGCACACAGCGCCCAACACGGGAGTCCGCGCCTCTGCCTGGCCCTTCCATTTCTCTGCCACAGCCTGCCCGTGTTGGACCATTAGCACTGGGCAATCAGCTTTCGAATATTGAGGCCTCGAGCCCTAACAAGCCCAAATAAAGCCCTACAAACCCTAGAAACTCAAACCATGAACCCTACAAAGCCCTACAAACCCTCTGCCAAACCCTCTAGGAAGCCCTAGAACCCCCCCCCCTCAAAGGCCCCTCTTGAAGCCTCAGGGTGCAGCAGGGCGGGCTTCGAAGACATCGAAGCCGGTGGCCGGAAACTGGTCAAGGCGGAAGCTTGGCTGACTAAAAAATGCCCAGAAGTGGGGGGGGGGGGGGGGTCTAGGGCCGCTTAGATCGCTTAGGGTTCAGGATCTAGGGCTTAGGGGGTTCCTACATGATGAAGATTATCCTCTTGGGGTGGGTTGGGGGGGGGGGGGGGGTGGAAAACACAAACGCCCTATCGTTGGGCCAAACGAGACCCTTTGCACGCAAACGAACCTGCGGCATCCCGTGAGCTTGCTGGGTGCAATCCGTGCCAGGGGTGCGCGAAGTCAAACCGCGCGGCCTGTGGCCCAAGCTTCAGGGCTCACGGTTTAGGGTTTAGGGTTTAGGGTTTAGGGGTTAGGGGTTTAGGGTTTAGGGGTTTAGCGATTCAGGGGTTTAGGGGTTGGGGTGTAGCGACTTGCCGTCTGTCAAGGGTTATGTAGCACATAGATATTTTCAGAGGCACGATGGTGCCCGTACAGATCTGACTTAATTAAGGTTCTTGGCTTGAGACCTAAACATCCTGCGGTTCCGTCCGCAATGAGGCCCAAACCCTACTTCTGAGGGCGGCACAAAAGCACAATCATGCACCCCCTAAAGACTAAAGCGCCTGAGGGACGCCTTGCCCTGAACCCTTAAACCCTTAAACCCTTAAACCCTTCTTAAACCTTTAAACCCTTAAACCCTTAAACCCTTAAACCCTTAAACCCTTAAACCCTTAAACCCTTAAACCCTAAACCCGAAAACCCCAACCTTAAACCGCAGGATGCTCCCGGATCCCGAAGATTGCGTGGCCTTGTTGAGTACCTCACTGGCATCTACGGGTCGGCCAAACCTGAGACGAAGGTGCCAGGGTTTAGGGTTTGGGATTTAAGGATTAGGGGTTTAGGGCTTGGGGGTTTGGGGTTTGGGGCTCAGGGTTTGGGGCTTGGGGTCTAGGGTTCTGATGCAAACGACTTCTCGCGTTGTCAAGAAGCGACCTTCCAGCTATGTTCCGCACTGGTACAGCTGGATCCAGTCGGCCTCGCCATGGGCCAGGAGGAAATGAAGAGAGCTAGAGGCAGCCAAAAAAAAACAGACGGAGACACAGGGAGTGAGATGTGGAAGAAGGGAAAAAAAGAGATACGAGAAGAACAACGACAAACAATGTGGAAGAGGGAGAGAGGGGAAGAGAGAGCGAGAGAGAAAGAGATGGAAGAATAAGGAAAAATGTCAATGCTTTAAGCCCAAAACCGCCGTAGACTCTCATTTGAGAACGACCAAGAAATGCAACGTGTCCAGCAACTCCAGAAAACCATGAGATCAGGATCTGTCATTCCATGAGCCTGCAAGCATCCTGCAACTACAACTCTTGAAAAACTCCCGATTCGGTGCGTTGCGCATGTTTGCCCACGGGCCTCCTCCCCCGCCATCTGGCTTTTCAGCTCCTTCACGGAGGACCCTGCCTGCACCTGGCAAAGCCGATGAATGCCACCGCCCTCCACACAAAAATGGAGTCGTCTTTTTCTTGAGCACCTCGAAGATTCGGCTCCACTTCTCACCTTAGCTAAAAGGCCGAAATCTCTGGTGAACTCCGGTGACTGTGAGTGGAGAACTCTTCATACTCATGTCCTTTCCATTCCTGACAAGTGGCCTTGCAGCATGAAGCGCACCTCCACCGGCACCATGCCTGTGGCCCGTGCCTTACAGGATATGAAGTAGGGTATATATTTCTTGTACCCCCAAAAGGACACCAAATATCTACACTCACCAACATTCAAAAGGAACCTCATATACACTCACCAAAAACAATCATATAAACCCTGCTTCAAATATGAAGCCATTGGCATGCTTAGACGACTTCTCTCCGATGTTTTCCAAGTCGGCTCCGGTAGGTGCCAGGCTGCCTCAGGCTGAGGCTGCCGAGCTGCATCGGCCTCTTCAATGGCTTTGGAGACGAGGTGCCCGGGTCTTTGGGGGGGGCGACTCTTTAAGGGCGCATCTGTGCGCCGAGTCAGATCTTTCTATGAGCTGCTCCTCGATTTCGTCGAAGTCAAACATTCCACCAGAATCATCGCCCTGCACGCGAACGCTACGGAGATCAATTATACCCGCACCTGGTGTGCTCCGCAGATGCATCGAATGGCATCACCTTTTCCCATTGAAGTCTAGGTGCCTTTGCATCTTCAGGGTCTTTTCGAACTGGGACGTCTTCACCTGGGCGATGCAACTTGCCCCAACAAAGAAACAAGGGGAGAAGGTGGGAGAACGACGACGACCACGATGTGGTGGGAGCTGCAGCACTTTCGCAACTGCAACGAAGAAGTGCCCACCAAGACCGTAGCACAAAACACGACGACGACCCTGACCACGACCACTAGTATCTGCCAACTCCTACAGCGACTGTTTTTCTAGCCAACGTTCGCCCTCGAAGACTCGGCTAGCTGTGTTGCTCCAGATCTGTCAAGCATCCAGGTGGCCCGAAATTGATAAAATGAAGAAGGAAGAGGCATGCACTTGTACACGGATATAATACTATTCATCTTTCCATGGCATCTTATTTTCAACAAACTGTTTTTACTTGCGTTTATCCCGGGCTAATTTAGTAATCTTATTGTCGCCCGTGGGAATTATAGTAATAATATTCTAGCTAATGCAGTACATTATATATCTTATAGCGCCCTTTTGTTTCTTTCATGTCATTCGGGCGCTTATAAATGAATAAAATGTGGGCTCTTAATATAATCTGATGAGGATACAATGCAGCGCGCCTGTAATCCTCAAAATAACAACAATATAATAAAGGCTCCAGCAGATAACTTCTGGTGTTTGCATGTCTTCTGCAGACGGCAGCCATTCCGAAATCTAGACCCCATGAGCCCCCCTGATGCCTGGCACATTTACGTGCACAACTGCTCTGGATTGCACTTCTACTGTCACACCTAGGCCGAAGCTGGCCACATCAAAATCCCTGGGACGGCTCAGCTCCCTCACACTCGCGCAATCCAGGGCAGCTTGCAATCCGATGGTGAGACCACGGCCTTTGACAGGCGGTTAGCGTTAACTTGTAGCGTGCATTGTGCAGAGCACGGGCTTCTGAACCTGTCAGAGCAAAGCCGGCTTTAGGCAATTGCTCATATAGACGGGAAGGCTGCCTGAAGCACTCGTCAGGGGGCAGCTTCGCCAGTTGCTTCACCCTGCACACGCTCATGAAACAGCTGCTCCATCCTCGGCGTGATACCAAAATGCCCCCTCTCTGGCAGGTCTACCCATCTGAGCAGGCTTCTGCAAAACAGCTGCAAACGGTTCTGTCCGAGAGAGCAGGCTTTGCATCTCAAGCTGCAGTTCCAGCAAAATTGCTTCTGGCAGCCAAGCAGCTTCTTTTGAAGACGCTGAATCCTCTCATCCACGCTGGGCCTCAGTGGGCTTCGGCTTCTAAAACAACCTGAATACCCCTCACTGCACACTTCAGCTCTCTTGGGGTCGAACGCCCACGAAGCCGCCGAAACGCTTACCGTGGGCCCTCTGAAGTCAGCGGAAACCACCCTAGAAAAAAAACTAAAAGGAGGGCCTTTCTGAGTAAAGTAACGTAGAAGGGTCACCGGTCCCCGGGGCTCCAGAACGCCCGTTGAAATCTGCACTTGGTTCATCCCAGTAACGCACTTTGGCCTGCTTCCTCGCGTGGAAAGCCATTCCTCGGGCAGCCGCGAGCGGCGCAGAGACATGAAAGCGCAAAAGCCCCCCAAAACCTCCAAGAGCAACCCAGGAACTGACACAAAGCAATGGCATACCCGCATACTGCTGTGTATCCGAAACTTCCCTAGAGATCCCTTCTAAGTTCTTCTCCGGCCAGGGAGCTCCCCATTGGACGGCCGCGCACTCGAAGTTCCGAGAGCTGACAGCAAGGACTCGATCTTCCTGTTGGCCACTGCCCCCAGTTGAGGCTTCCGGGGCCAAACTACGCGGCACAGACATCGGGAAGGTGCCGCACTGGGGCTAATTGTCCCTTTTGAAGATAGTGGCGGATACCACATCTCGGCCTGTCCAACACGTCATAGCGCCGCGACTTCCGTTGTGGCGAGGCTGCGTTCTCCGAGGCTGCAGGTGCGGGGCCTCTTTGGGGTTCAGTGGATTCAGGGTTCCATGGCTTCTGCGGGGTACTGGCCAAGACGGGTCAGAGCCAGAGCATCCAGAGCTCAAAGGAAACCGAGGTGCCGGACACCGATTGCTTTGGCAAGCATGGCGCGGCACCTAAAAAAAGCTCTCGGAGAGCACTCTGACTCTGTGCGGTTGCAGTGCTCTGCAGTCTTGCAGAGGGAAGAAGCGGGGGATGCTTTATTGGACCAGGTGCTCCCTCTACGAGCCCCAGACCAGCACAGAGGGCCTTGGGACGCTTCTAACCAAGAATGTTGGCTAGCCGGGTCAAGTGCGATCACCCCCTCATTGGGTTTTGGGTCCCCAGCACTAGTCTTGCGAGTGGGCAGTGCTTCAATGCAATGGCTGCGTGCGCTTCTGCCATGTCAGAGCCAGCTGCATTAGATTACTCGTAACTACTCTCCGTCATGCTCTTCCTAGAATTCTCAGCGGAGGCCTGGCGCGGACTTCACTGACCCAGCAGCATGGTGAGGTGAATGTGGTGAGGTTCCAGAGCTTTGAGGACTTCCCCAGACCGTCCTGCAAGGAAAGGGGCAAATGGGGCGAGGACGGACCATTAAGGGTGAGTGTGGGGGTCATTGCATGTCATTGTTTCCTGGGGCAAGGTCCTGGGCGTAGGTGCAGCAGGCCCTTGCGGCATTGGTAGCAAGAGGCCTTCCGCCTCCGCCTCTGCAGCGGCACGCGCATTCTGCGGTGCCCTGAGACAGCCGCTTGCAAGATGGGGGGCGGGTTGAGCAGCTTGTTCTTGGCTATGGTCTTGGCTTTGGCCGTGGCTCCGGCCTTTGCCAGGCGTTGCCACACCAGGGGCGCCATTGACACTCTTCGCAACACCCTTCACAGAGCCGGAGCCGGCAGTGCGGAGCGGCTCAGGCTGTGATGGTCGTGAGGCCGGAGAAGGCGAAGGCGGTGACATCGGTGACGCTTGCATCAAGTGTTCGAGGCCGAGGCCGCCCAGGAGCTCATCGAGTTCTTCGTGCAACTCTTTGAGTTCGGAGTCTCGCTCAGCAAACATTCCACTCAAGTTTTGGAACTGCTGGAAGGGTGCCTTCGCCGGGCCCAGGTCGGCCACGGGCGCGGGCGCCAAGGGCGCCAAGGGCGCCAGCCACGGCTTCTTCTCTCGCGGCGTCGGCAGGCTTGGCAGCGCGGGAGGGGAGATGAAGTCCGCCTTAGAGAACCCAGAGGCAGGGTCTTCATCTGTTCTGTGTCGGGGTCCCATACGTAATCTCGAACTATCAACCCCTTGCACTCAGCGTAAACCCCAATCCACCATTAGGCAACATCGGTAATGTCCCGGCAGAAGCAGAGATCTGGCAGCGAGCTCTTTACGCTACGTCCTCCGGAACCGAGGCAAAACAGCCCTTGGGAGAATGACATGTGGGAGCCAGGCCTTCCACCAAAATCCCAAACCTTATCACCTCAAAGGCAGCCCTAAAGCCAGCCGTTGGACTCCCACAGGTGCCCTAAACAGCCCTTCAAGAAGAAGAGACGTGCGGGCCTTTTACTACATCCCAACTTCAGCCCCTGAATCAACGGTAGGGGTGGGAGGGATATTGAAGGGAAGTGGACAGTGTGGAAAGCACCGTCTTGAACAAGCACACACAAAAGCAGATGAAGCATACGCTTGAGCATTCTGCCCAGTGCCGTTCTTGACACAAGTTCTTACCTGCCTGCAGCCTGCTCACATCCTCGGCCACGGCCGCTCGCAGCAGCGCGCCACGAGCCTTAGGCACCTCCGGCACTGGTGGCGCTGCGTCCTTCGCCTGGCCGCTGGCCAGGACTGTCTCGCCAGGGCCCTTTTCCAGATCCGACACCAGAGGTTCACCCAGCGGCCCCCCAGCAGACGGCCACAGCCTTTCATCGAGCACCGGGGCATGGGCGTTAAAGTTAAAGGAGCAACCCTGAATCAAATAAAGACTCATAGACTCCATAGGCTCACCAGCGCCAACCAAACCAAACCAAACCAAACCAAACCACACAGGAGCAAAGCAAAGCAAAGTAAAGCAAAGCAAACCAAACCAAACCAAACTAACCAACTGACGCACGGCAAGAGAGGAGGCACGAACGGACACCAAACCCCAAACCCCAAACCCCAAGCCCACGAGGCGCCTCAGGAAGCCTCGGCAGGTTGCGGCCAGCGCGCCCAGCAGGCTCCCAGCAGCGCTTGCCAGGGCCCAGAGCACCAAGGCCGCAGCCTGCTCCGATATCCCGAACTAAGCCTTGCTCGTTCGTGAAAAGACTATATAAGTGTAGGATATATAGAAACATAGATATATAGATATAGATATATATATATATAGATATATAGATATATAGATATATGTGTACATATATATATATGTATAGATATATACAGACTAGCATAGAGTAGAGTAGAGTAGAATAGAACAGAATAGATCAGAATAGAATAGAGTAGAATAGAATAGAATAGAAAGGAGCATAATATGATATGGTATAACATATGTTCTTGCAGCCCTTCGCAGTCCCGAGCCTGCCAGGGTGGCAAGCCACCCTTTTGGATGAAGGCATCCGTGAGCCAGAGTTGCACGGCCAGGGCAAGGCAAGGCGCGAACCTGGGAGCAGCTCGAGCAGTTTGAGGCAGCGAGTCGGGATAGAACGAAGCCTATGATCCCCCTGCTGTGTGGGATGGATAGGTTGAGGGTTTAGGGCTTAGGGCTTAGGGGTTATAGGGCTTAGGGTTTGGGGCCAAGAGACAGTTCTGTCAAGTCTTCCAGGCTGGAGCTCCACGATGTCACTTCTAACCTGGGCAAATCTGAGCAGGATGGCCTGGACTCTGGGGACTTGCGGGGACTTTGATAGCCCCAAAGTATCCCAAAAGATACCCACGATCCTTAAAGATCGCTAGAGGTCCCTAAATGATCCCTAAAAGAAGCCAACCCCCAGCCCCGAAAGCCCACCCCCGGCTTAGCAGAGCGACAGCAAGGCCACAGGGCCCCGGAAGAGGCTGGGGACCGAAAGCGCCCACAGCGCCGCTTCGGAGGAGGCCACGCAGAGCAGCCAGACCAGAAGCTGCCGCAGGTACCTGCCTCCGAAGAATGTCCCCCCCAGTCTCTTTCTAGCCCGTCATATTCTGTTGAGGGAAGGAGGAGGAGGAGGAGGGAGTAGCAGAAGAGAATCAGGAACATCACTTTATTTGCAGCGCCCAACCATTAGCCACAAAAACCGGTGTAACTCGAATCAGGTCTATCTTTTGGCAAGGAGCTCATGAAAAGACCCTAGGGCCACTAAGGCAGTCAGCGTAAAGTAGCGCCTGGTACAATGGAGGCCTCCTCGTTCCGGTATTCCCCAGTTCGGAAGTCCTTGCAGTACATGTTGCGACTACGCCTACGCCAAGCTCGCAAAGCCATGCGCATGGGCTTCACTGCGACCCTTCGTGAGGCTGAACTCAAAGCTCAACCGGACAACTGATGACGTCTAACATCACACAAGAACCGCAGCACACGAACTGAGGCGAGGCTCTGCACTGCCAGTAGAGAGCTCCATGACTCTGCTGAGGCTCTGGAGCAACCTCAAAGCTGGATCATGTTTCTCGGGAAATGGGACCCCCAGATTTCCGCATCGCTTACGCGCGTTACAACGCAAGGATCCACGCAGGGTCGTTTGCAATTCAGGTCGAGTCATGTCTCTTATGAAAGCCTTGCTTTTGTCATAAGTTTAACGCTCTTTCGCACTGTCTTGCTCACTCGTTCGCTCACTCACGCTCCCGCTAACGCAAGCGAGGTGCAAATACTGGAAGACAACTCCGCATGTGGCCTTTTCAAGCACGACATTGCCGAACTTATGCACCACTCGACATACATCCAGGACGCTTCATGCAAAAAGCGTCAATACGAAAGATGGGCAACCCTGACTGGCGGCTTCTAGCGACCTGCATGCACTGTAGACTGCAGGAAAGTTCCTAAACCCTAACCCCTAAACTCTAAACCCTAAACCCTAAACCACAAACGTACACTCCATAGCTGGCCTCTGCAACAGGCCCAGACAGCCTCAGGGCCTCGTCACTGGGCCTCCAAAGGACATCCGAGAATTCAGATCAAGAGGCCTGAGGCCTTGCACACAGGAACTGGTGGGTAGGTCCAAGTGTGCTTGAAGGCCTCGAACCCTACGACTCGAGCCTCGAGAAGTGGAGGGCCCAGAGCAGGACGAAACCAAACCTGAGGCCATTGGGCTGCGGATCTTCAGCGCCGACCCAGGATGCAATGCTAAACCCTAAACCCTAAACCATGAGCCCCAAACCCGGATTGCGTTCTCCACTGGCAATGCCCGTCACGCACGCTTGCCGCTTGGCTTGGCTTGCCGAACGTCTCGATAAGCGTGCCCACACATGAGCCGAAGGCATGCGCCCAAGATCAAAACGTATGTCATAAGGATGCCTGATGTTGCTTGATGCTGCAATCGAAAGCTTATTGTGCTTCCGCTTAACAAGCAGTGGATTGCTTTCTGATATGTTCGGCTTTACATGGTATTTTCAGCTTGACAAAGCATCTGGTGTCTGTGAGTGCAACGTTTTTACTGTAGACATGTCAAGGAACAACTGCTTGGAGGCATCGAGGACGAATTCCAGCCAATCGCGTGTCGCGGACTTGCCCTGTACAGGGCCCGAGCCATTTTGGGAACCTCTAGGTTCGTAGAGGTTCTGAGTTGTGCATGCCAGCAAGGATGCAATCACTGGCAGCTTGAGAAGATGTACAGCAAACGACCACAGCACCGTGGCACCGAGCCTGCCGAAGCAGCAGAGCCCCAAGTCCAAATGCCGGCGGCAGGCAAGATATCATTTGGGACACTGCAGGTGTTGGGGCTCAGATCTAGTGCTAACGGCAGCTACAGCATGCTAAAGCTTTATTTGGGTCGGAGCATGGCTACCAGAATGTCTGGTTTCAATGGGCACGTGCCCTGGCTGTCAGTCCCTGACTCAATATCATTACTCATGTGCTTGCACAGCTGGGTTTGCTGCATCGTGGTGTGCTTGGAGCCATATGCCAATAGCAATCTCGGAGCAATCTCACATCACCAAGAATGTCGACCCCGCAGAAATGCTGCCAGGCACCGGATTGCCCTAGACCCATGATTGCTTCGGGCTACCAGTTTGCTTCTGGACTGCTTCCCTGCTTCTGATCCCCTCTCAAGAAATCCGACCCGCAGCGTTTACAAGTTTACAATGAACACCCCTCATGTGCCTTTGAAAGTCAGAACACCATCAAGTCTGCAGCGTGGCAGGGCTGGGATTCGCACTTCCTGCCTGCAAGGCTGCAAAACCAGGCAAGCTTCTGTGCTGCTTGACAAAGCCATTTCGAGATTCTCAAAACGATGAAAATCGCCACAAAACCCCCACTGTACATCGACGAAACTCTGAACCCAGATTGTTTTCGGCTGGAACTACCAATTCCTGTCACGTCAACCTTAAACAAAGCTAGGCCTCCCAACAGAAATCATCATCTCCCCTTCAAACACTTACGACTGCTTAAGCGGCCTCTACCCAGATGTGTAGAGATGTACAAGGATCTTCCGAACACCAGATGTGGGGAGCTGATCTTCAAGTACCCCATGGCACAGGCACACCCTCCCCCCTCCTATACTCCCCTTAGAACCTGATTAAAATAATATTTCTAATATCCTCCTGGGGCTTATACAAACCAAAAAAATAATTCCCGAGGGCGATTAGCCTTCAAAACCCCTCCGAGCAGTCTGGCCTTCGCCTTCGGGGAGCTCTCCGCTTCGGCTCCCTGAAGCTGAAATTTTCGCTACTGCGGGTTTTGGGTTTTAGGGTTTAGGGTTTAGGGTTTAGGGTTTAGGGTTTAGGGGTCATTCAAAGGATACGAAACGCGCGCCTCCTTCCACTCACCCTCCTTCTCGACCGTCTCCTGCAACGCTCACATCAAACAAGCCATGGAACCACAGCCGCATTGCGCTGCAGGCCGACAGGTCCCTAAGAAGACCAGCTCAGTTGCCTCGATCTCATCAAAGTCGAACATTGCGTTCCGCACCCGGAGCACCAGGTCAGTTGTCTAATTTTGTTGTTACGGAAGGTGGATGTCGGGCAACTTTGGAGGGTGCAGACCATCTGCCAGGAATCCAGCCCTAACTTTCCTGTCGAGAATGCTGTCTTGCGGTCTTGCTTCTGGAGAAGGCACAAGCACCATGAAGTGCCCTGAGCGACAGGCATGCGCCGCTGGGCAAAAAAGCTGCGCTGAGATTTGCGAGTTGTCACAATAGATTGGGGGCATAATCGACACCTGCGGCGAAAACTACAAATGATTTGTTCCACGTTTGAGAATTTTCACGCAAGACCTGAGACCTGTGCATCATGAAAGCTCGTCTGACATTCCAAGACCTGCAGCTCAAAAAGAGTCTTGATCACGGCATCAATAGTGCTACAGGGATCGTCGTGCAATGCATTCTTGCCGACATGGTTGTTTCACTTTTTCGCAAGAAGAGCTGGTGTTCACAGTGCTCCACAGCTGGACAAGATCGAAAGGAGCCAAGCGAGCGACATGTTATGAACATGCGGATTTCTTTGCCTGAACAGAAGCACGCAAGTCTGTTGACGAGTGCATATGGACAGTTGGTACCAGCAGCTCGCAGGCGGCATTCACATGGGGGAGGGTGGTTTCTGACAGCTCTTTGTGCCTGCATGCGATGCAAGTCACGTGCGAGACGGCATGCTAGGGTCGAGGGTTCGTTCTGAACACGAACAAAAAATTTTCAAACCATGTGCGAGCGTTAGAAACAAAGACACACCTTCAGGAGCAGTCATAGCTAACCTGTGCGACACTGCGCAGCATGCGGTGAGGGCAGGCAAACTTGTCCGGGGTTGCTCAAAGTCTCAAAGACTGCGATTGCAATGCTGTAACCCCAACTTCGGCTCTACAAACGAGCCCTGAACTTGCCCATCTTGTAGCACAGAAAGGCTGTATGGTATGGAGGAGGGGGCTCAAAGACGTCCATCTTGGGTCCATTTGGATCTACTTGCCTTGCCGGTCCCTATGCCTACAAGTGGGCCTCGAGTCTCGAAGTGAGCGGCACGGGAAGCCTGGCTTGAAAGCTCGCGGCAAGCCAATGGTCGCATTTTCTCGCAAGCTCGCAAGAGCCGCATGCGGGCACCGCAAGGAGCACAGGGGCACTAAACACAAGCGATGAACATCCGGTTCTCCGCGGCTGTGAGACCCCCCCTGGCCCATCTTGCCCTCGGGCTGCAAGCTTAGACATCCTAACCCGCAAGCCCTTAGGGCTTTGAACCTTACAACTTACAACCGAAATCCTAAACCGGCCTAAACCAAGCCCGTGTCCTTCAGGGGCGCCATCAAATCGTGCCGGTCACACTGCAATTTCAGCGCCCAAGCTGCCTTGCACAATCCGAAGTCTGGGTCCTTCCAAAGGCATTGAAGGCACGTGGCCTGCCACAGCCCACTTCTTGATGCCTCCGGAGTGGTGCAACCTTGCCATTGGCGGTGATCCCAGAAGTATCCCCCTGGAGCGTGCCGAGGTGGAGTTCCGGCATAAGGCGTCGTGTGCATTCTTGCTGAGAACAATGCCCTAGGTGCCGCCGGAGCTTGAACCAATGATGGCGTCTGGAGAATGGCCGAAGTCTAACAGATCTTCTCTGTCCAGACCCCAGCCTGCCAAGCGCACATCCCCTTTCGTTCGCTTTCTTGGGGTGTCTACTGCTGCATATTTCCAAGACATCCTGAGTTTCTCCATTCAACTCCAAGCGAAGGAGTATATCTTCATCACGTTGCGGGGGTGCAAGCGCACGTCACTGCCTCAATGATCCTCTCGGCTTCATGAGAGCTTGTTTTGCCAGAACTGTTGCTCGTGCAATCGCTGTGGCTGAAACACGTGGTCCTCCTCGAGCCTTTGCAACATTACGGCACCCATAGCCTTTTCTAAAGGAACACGAAACTTCCCCGCACACATAGGGCGCTTTGGACAATCGCTGCCGCCAACCAGTTCATGGCGACCGAAACATGAAAGGGAGCGTCAGAGCTCGTTTTGAGTCGAAAGTACAGCAAACTGATCATGTCTGCAGAGATTCATGCTTCGGCATGTAGCATGTATGAAGGTTGTATGACTTGGGCATACTTGATTGTAAAGTTCCCCAACCACTCTGAACTGACCAGGGTTTAGGGTTGGGAGTTAAGATGAGATAAGGTTTGGAGTGTCGAGTTTATGGTTGAGGCTGTGGGAGACTTCTGGCTTTGGGTTCGGTTTACGGAGGATTCGCGGTTGCCATGCCGCACGGGGCAAAATCTTTGAGCCCAAAAAGGGCACACCCAAATCCTACACGTCCCAAACCTTATCAAACCTACTCCATGTGAACCCTACACACCGCAAACCCCACATCTTACAAACCGTAATCCCTGCGAATCCTAAATCTCGCACCCTTCAGCCGGCCTTATCTGCCTGACAAGTGCCCAACACGGGTAGGCGCAACCTCTTCTGCGCTTGGCATTTCGCAACTTCAACGATGCTGTTGTCGTGCGAGTTTATAGGGGCTGCGCGTTTAGGGTTTGGGGGTTTCGGGGTTTCGGGGTTTCGGGGTTTCGGGCTTAGTCCCCAATCCTCTTTTCACGGACCTGCCAGACGCTTCGCCGAGAAGGGAAAATGGAGCACGGCATGTCGTGCACCTGCGGTTTCGCAGTCCGACCAGCGTCTCCTTAAAGAATTTAATGGGGTTCTGGTAGCTACAAACATCATGCTTCGCCACGCAGGCAGAACAAGAACCAAGTTCAAAACCAGAGCCCCTCAAAACCCAAGGCGCGACATCAACCAGAATAAAACAGGACCGTCCGAACTCCTGAAGCCCAGTTGTGAAGCACTCCCTGAGCTTAAAGACTGCACATGCGTCTGAAGGCAGGTCTGAACCCGCGAAAGCACCGTAAACTACCCATAGTCTCCATTGTAGGCCCTATTCTGGGTTACCTTGTAAGATCCTAAATATGTAATTGGTTAAACCAAGAAAAGGAACTACAATGGAGACTGCAGGTAGACAAGAAGTCTAAGCTGCGAAGCATGACCCGCAATGCCGGAGACTATCTTACGAACCTTTCATTCGCAGAACGATGGTCCTGAACCGAAACCCCGGGGTTTAGGGTTTGAGCCGAAAGCCTGTGAACCAACTTGCAATCGCAAAGGCCCGTGACGCCATGCTATCTCGTTTCGGCGGAATCAGCGAGATTGGCAATGACCTCGCCCTGGCGGATGGCCGCAAAGCGCCCTGGGCTCCAGGCTGGGACAGGGTTGCAGCGCAGGTGTTCTCTTCTGCGTTCTTTCGGGGTTTCAGGGATGCCATGTTCTGCCAGGTGGTCTGTTCTGGGGGGTTTGCAAGGCTCTAGACCCTTTGGAGTCACATCGGAACCTAAAGCAAGTCTGTTAACCGGCGAACAATAGGGGACGACCAGCTACAGAAGGCCAAAAAAGAGAAACACGGGACGAGAAGCTCAAGCCGTTTAACGAAAAAACGAGATAACCACGTGGACACAAGAGGAGAAGCCTGAACAGAGGAACGGCCCCCGTTTTCTACACCCCTCAACACACAAAACGTACGAGCAGCTGAACAACAGAGCGAGCCGCTTCATGTGGTGGTCTTCATACTTAGAGCAGGGTTTGGGGCTCCTGTTGTGGTAGCACTGAAATAAGGAACCTTCAGGACTAATACACGACTAAGTATTTAGGCCCCCTTCTTAACGTCAGTACAAGCAACGAGACAAGGAGCTGAGTAGCAGACAAACACCCAGAACGATCAGCTGAACACTAATAGCACAAGAAAGTGGACGAGCAGCTTCAAAGCGGACGAAGCGGCAGACGACAACATACCCAAAGGCTCCTAAGTACCTACATAGTAGAACGTAGGGTTTCTGTAATAGGAATTACCCCCCCCCATATAGGTACGTAGGATCCTTTGGGATAAAGGGACGAGAAGCCGAACATCGTTAAAACAAACTAAGAGGACGAGCAGACTAACCCCGAGACCAAGCAGAGCGACCTGAACGAAGTATTCGACTGAACCTCCCCCTCCCAAGCACCCACCCACCCACCCACAAAAACAACAACGACGAGTCCCTGAAACACTCACACACACACACACACACGCACACAAACAACACAAAACACACCGCACCGACCAGCTGAACAACGAAAACGCGGCACGAGAAGCTGAACATGAGCATCGGCTGAAAACCTGGACGAATAATGAACACCGACAACAAACCAAAGGACGAGCAGCTGAACATCTCGCGCCAGCAAAAGCAAACAACAAACGGAATGCCACTGAACACAGTGAATCGGCGATGAGCAGGTGGACACCGGCAGAGCAGATGGACAATGAGTCACGGTGCGAGGAGCAGCTGCGCAACGGATAGCAACAACGCAAGGCACAGACAACTCAAAACCTACAAGAAACTCAAGCCTGAAACCCCTAAAGCCCTAAACTTTTGTTCACATCCAGGCCTCTACACCCAAAACTTCAACAGCCCGAACCCCAGAGCCCTTGCGACCAGCGGCTGATCTTATTCCGGTTTAAACCCGGTTTAGGGCTTAGGATTCAAGGTCTTGGGTATAGGGTGTAAGGTCTCTGGCGTCTAGCATAGTTTAGGGGCTGCCCAAAGACTCCAAAACCCCTCAAATAAGGAATATACTAATACCTTAACCCAAATAGGAACCCTAGTATGATTCAAGGCATATTCCTTATTTAAGGGCTTTTGGAGTCTCCGTAATCCCTCATCCCGAAATCCTAAACCCTAATCCCTAAACCCTAAATCGGCGAGCAGCTGAACTTAATCATCCACTGCTGGAGCTCCTTGCGTGGCTCCTGGAGTTCCTCGGGGTTGGGCTTCACCTGAGATCACGGCAGGACCCAAAACACTAGACCCCTATCCCTCTAAGGTTCTTACCCTTATCGTTGCTATTGAAAGTTCTTTGTGCTTACTCTTGCTATTACAATTTATTGACCTTGCTCTTGTCGTTGTTGCTTTTGTAAGTTGTTGTCAACATTCATGCCATTCTTGGCTTCATTTGTATGTCTATGTATATAAGCTAAAGGACGTCATAGCACTAACCAGCGGTGATCAGGAAGCAACCATGCTAACGCGTTTTGGCTTTGCCTAATGCTGCGCGTCTCTCCTCGCCTGGAAAATGTGGACAGCCTCCTCACTTTCAGTCGGCTATCCCAGGGCTTCGCATGGATTTCTGGTCTGCCGAGGGATTCACTAGTGGCGGCGGGCGGCGGAAAAGCTGCTCGTTGCCTTGAGCAACGTTGCCATGACCTAAAGGATCCTAAGGACCTATATGGGGGATACTTCTCCAAACCATAATAGTAACGAAACCCTATTTTCTACTATGTAGGTACTTAGGAGCCTTTGGGTGAACCATGGTGATTCCACGTGATATGCTGTAAAACTGAGCTATTTGCCCAGCTCAGTCAAAGCGCTCATGATAGAAGTAAAAGCGTTGCGTGCAGCCACTGCTTTCATTGTGCTTGTTGCAGGCGACGCACGCTGTTTGGATGGTGCTCTTGATGAGGTCGTTACCACAAAAGTAGACGAAAACATTCTCCCGTGGGTCAGCCTGACCGATGGCGAGAAGCTCTGCGATAAAGTCGGGCCGGCCCATGACGATGGCCAAGGGCTTTTGTGACCCCAACATGCTTCCGGACACAATGGCATGCAAGGGCTTCGGGTAATGACAGAAAGTAGGTACGGTTTCAGTGCTTTTCGCGGCAAGGCGTCGCATCCAATCGTTCCACAGCTCCCGAGTCGCCAGGTCAAACAGACAGCCCAAGCCTTTACCATCCCATCCACCGCGCGTGGCATGGAGGTGGCACTTCGTGTTGCCACTGCCCTGATTCTCAAGCTGAAACAAGAGGTCCTTGAAGAGGAGGAAGTCGGTGGCGTATGACGACATCCAAAAAACATGCGCGTTTTTGCGGTGCTCCTGCGAACCTGCAAGACTTCCCAAGAAGGATAGGAATGGGGTCACTCCAACACCTGCGCCAATACCCACAACTGTGGAACGCAAAGGCATGCTGACAGTGGGAGCATAGAATGGGCCATCGATGTTGATGCGCGGGAACGGGCCAGCCGCGCAGTTCTGGTGGAGCTTTTTGGTCCAGCTGCCAACACACATAATGCAAAAGGTGATCAGCTGACCTCCATTCCCATCATCCTTGCTATTGCTGATAGTAAAGGGGTGCCACTCAAAGCGCGAAAAGCTTGGAATATTCATGTATGCATACTCTCCAACCTTGCACTTGCGGTAGCCACGGCTTAGCTGCACCTCGATGCGGACAAGCTTGCCATTCACAGACTTCTCGGCCTCCAGCAAGGTGGAGGGACAGCAACACGCGAGGTAGGCTCGTCGACTTCGAGTCCATGTATATGCAGCAATGGGAATCCCCGCAACCAGGATAACCAGTGGAAAGCCAAGGCCCACCCAGCCATTAGCGGAATGGAGAACCAGTAGTATGACCCAAGCAGGCACTAGGATATGATGGAGAGCATAGAATACTCGGAAGTGAGCGCGCCTCTCTTTGGCACGAGAAAACCAACCCAGCAGGAAAATCACCACCATCAGCAGGTAGCCCGTAATTCCGGGCGTAGACAGGACACCAGCGAAGTAGCCAATATCTGCGTCTGGCAATGGGCAAGCTGGATATTGAAAGATCGCCAAAAAGTTTCCTCCGGCGCTATCGCCCGCGCAGGCCAGCACTTCGTTCAGTTCTTTTGCTGTGTTTCTTTGGAGCGCTGGGAAGGTGCCAATGTGATGCATCACTGTGTGCACAAGGCTATCTAACAGAACCTGCCAGGCGCTGAAAACATGGAGCTCCTTGTGGCAATTAATGAGCTGCATGATGAGCTGGGATCTCTGCACACATGCGCAACGTGCCAACAAGGACATGAAGTCTCGGGACATGGTGAGGAAAAGGACGCCCGTCCAGAAGCATGCTCCGTAGGCAAAGCCACGAGCGACGGGGATAGGCAAGCCGACAAGTTCCCAGGTCTTCGGCGTCTCAAAGAAGAATTGGTAGGTGGCAAAGAAAGCCATCTGCACAAAGACGAAAAGGAAGATCGTAAACTTGAACTGCATCAGCCGAGAAGCAGAGGCATCTTGTAGGATGAGATCCTCCTTTTTGGACGCTGCCTTGGACTTCTCCAAGATACCCGTAGCCACTCTCGCATCGGAGATTCTGTGTTGGAAGGCAAGTGAAGTCGAGCTGGAAAGGGCTCCACTGTCCAGTGAGTCTTTGGAAGCTGCTCTCGGGACCTGCATGGTATCAATAGACACTTCCGTGTCACAACGCATGTGGAAGGTAGGAGAGGGAGAGCCAAAGGACTTCGCCGTGCTATCCGCTGAGCTTTTCGAGGAGCCTCTGCTGTCCTGGAGCCTTTTCAGCATATGAGCTGCCTCGTCCTGGTCTTTGAGGCTGGCTTCAGAGGGCTCCCTGCTAGGGCGTTCATGGCCAAGCTCTTTCTTCAGCACCTCGCAGCAAGAGGCAATCAGCGCCGCATCATCGTCCCAGAAGTTCAACTTCACAGCTGAGGCCCTCATGACACGCTCCCAGACAAGGTCACTGAAGCCAGCGCCGGCAAGGCTGCCCAGCGCTTTACGAACCTCGTCCCAAGACGACCTCTGTACAGAGCCCAATCTCTCCATGATGGCCTTCACCCTGTCATCATTAGTCAGCGTCGTCACATTCGCCAGCTCTTCCACTTCGTCCTCGTCCAGACTGCCGGGCATAGAAAAGACCTGCCGTTGCGCAGCCGCCATGGCCAGGACAAGCAGAAGCCCTCCTAGGTTTAGGGTTTTGGGTTTAGGGTTTTGGGTTTAGAGTTTTGGGTTTAGGGTTTGGGGTTTAGGGTTTAGGGTTCTCTGAGGGGCCCGAGAAGTCGTAAAGGGAGGCCACAATATTTCTTTAGGGGTTATCAAGCGTTCCAAAGGTGTCTGACACACTGCGGCTTCATCTCCGGGCTCCAGAGTGTGTGTCGCGCTTGAAATGTTTGTGGCTTTGTTGGGGGCTATCGAGAGGGCCGGTGTCACGAGGGGTGGAGGGGGGAGTTTCGGCCTCAAGAGATTGAAGTCGTCATAGTGAGCAGTACGGTTGATGGTCAAAACCCCTGCATGACCCATTATAAGGAACATACCATAATTCCCATAGTTTTGGGGTCCTTAAGGTCATGCAGGATTTTGACCCTCAGCCGTATGAAGTCGCGAGGATCCATTGGCAGAGTTATGGACAACAATTGGGCGGAGTTGCCATGATGTCATGCTCCAACTTTGCAGGGCTCGCAGTAAATTGCACTCACAGACCACGCCCTAAACGCCACACCCAAACCCGAAACCCTGTAAAGCCTGAAGCTAAGCCTCAACCCCGACATCCGAAAATGAGATCAAGCAAGGTGCCGGTAGAGGGACGTGCACCTCCACCGCTGTTGGATTCCGCAGGTCGGTCTCCAGCTTCAGAAAGCCAAACATGATTTCAGAGTCTGGCATTTCAGGGATTACCTATAGTCTCCATTGAGTTCCTTTTTTGGGTTAACCAGTCTTATGGTTGGATCCCCTAAAAAAAACTAGTTTAACTATGAAAAGGAACTACAACGGAGACTCTAGGTAGGTAGGTTTCCGGGAGTCGTCCAGCCATAGTAAGACCGTGGTGTGGATGGCTTCCGAAGCGAAGCTAATCGCACAGGAAACCGCCCTGAGTTCAAGACCCACCCAAGGAACCGAAACGACCGGTGCACTTAACTATTCACCGGCGAAGTCAGAATAATCCTCGATTGCCGAGCTTCACCGTCGGAATCTCTAACTGTGTAGTATCATGAAGCAATGGAGCAGTCTATCTACGTTCTGAGCTCGGATTCTCCTCGAAAAGCCCTATCCCGAACCACTGAATCTCCTCCACACACGCAAAGACCCATTGCCAAACCCAGCAACACTTAAAAGCCCTGCAGCCAGAACCCTACAATTAAACCCAACAGCTCAAAATCCTGAAGCCCCAGAGGATAGAACATTAATCCCTCAAGCACCCCCACCCGTGCCAATCGCAAACCCTGAAACAGTAAATCTTCACTTAGCCCCAAAGGCCCCACGACCCTACTAGATCAACCCCTTTCTTAAGCACCCTCAAACCCCTTGAAACATTCAACCCATGCTAAGCCCACATCCTAACACCTTGACTCCCTGAAATATGGAAAAGCGGCAATACATTGTCCGGAAAAGAAATGCTACGCCAACACCCACAAGCCTGAAACCCAAAATTGACCTCAACTCTTTTTGAAGCCTACCTTCGTGGGCTTACTTACTACGAATTCTTTGTGTAAATCCTGGAAAAGGAGGGGGGTGCTTTGGGGTCCTAAACCCTGAGTCCCTAATCCCCCAACTTAAACCAAAGAGGCTGACATGTGAGCCAGGTTACCAGCCTAGCCCCCGAAGTTGTCCACACGTGGCTCAAGCAGCACCTCTTTCTCTGGGTGTCTGTTTTGTTCTTGTGCTTCAGGGCTTAGGGATTCGGGGTTCAGGGCTTGGTTCTGAGGGCCTTTCTGAGTTTACTGTTTAGGGTTTAGGGTTTAGGGCCTTTTTGAGTTTAGCTTTCTTCGGTGGGGGTTCGGGTTTAGGGCTTGTAAGGCTTAGGGTTTAAGAAGTTGGGGAGTGGTCTGGGAGCGAGCACGGCAATCGTATTTTATCTACAGGGGTTCTGGAATAGGTAGAAGATGTGGAACGGATTGGTTTGAAGGTCCGAAAGAGCTAAGAGAATCTTGGTTTGCCAATAGGATCTACAACCTATATATATTTTTTTTATACAAGCTCATTTATTCATTGAAATGTTTTATATTCATACACATGTACAATTTGTACATATACATATACATATACATATACATCTACATATACATATACATTTACATTTACAGATACGTATACATATACATATACATATACATATACAGATACATATACATATACATATACATATACCTCTACATCTACATCTACATCTACATATACATATACATATACATATACATATACCTCTACATCTACATATACATATACATATACACATACATGTACACATACATATTCATCTACATGTGCATATTCATATACATGTACATATTCATATGCATATACATATACATATACATATACATATACATATACGTATACCTCTACATTTACATATGCATATACATATGTAAATATATGTACATCCAGCTCATTTTGCCATGAAGAAGATCATGAACAAAAATTCCGAGATGGGTGGTGGCCCCGTCGCGGCAGTTTGCAACCGGCAGGGGAATGCTGTTCCGTGGAGAAGTGCCTGGAACACTGGCAGGGACCCTGCTGTGCCTGAAAGGCTCAAAAGAGACTGGGGAGTGCCTGCAGCTGCTTTACCACGGAAGCAGCAGAGAGCAAACAACAGGGGCCAGTCTAATGCGACAGAGACAACTGCTTTGAGTCAAGACTGTACAAAGAAGTCGTGATATTTTTTTCGAGGACGCCCCTTTACCACATCAGCAGCACAGTGGGCCGGTCTATTGCGACGAGGTGAGACGGTCAGACCACTTAGAGGAGCAACACAGCAAAACAGAACAACACACCACACACAAGAGAAAGCGAAGCAACAGCACTCGAATCCTACGGTGAAACGGCCCTCTCTCAGAACACGAAGGTCGAGTACAAAAAAGCAACCGCTAGCGCAGGTTCGAAAACTCGGTCCTGAGGGCTTAGAGCTGGCTTAGAAGGGTCAAAATGCCCGTAAAATGCGCGCAAAATCTTGTCAGAGTGTAGCCTGGGGTCGGAGTTTCTTCGAATGATTGGATCGAGTCCGGTTCAGGGCAGGAGAATGGGCCCCCCCCCTTTGGGCAAAGGGGGGCTCAAGCCCCCCTTTAAGCCCCCCTTAAGCCCCTCTTCAAAGGGGCAAACTTAAGCCCCCCCTTTAAGCCCCCCTTAAGCCCCCCCCTTAAGCCCCCCCTTAAAGCCCCCTTTAAGCCCCCTTGAAGCCCCCCTTTAAGCCCCCTTTAAGCCCCCCTTTAAGCCCCCCTTTAAAACCCCTTTAAGCCCCCCTTTAATGAAATTTTACAAGATCAGTGTTCACAGACTGGCTTGGTCACACAATCCAGAATACACAAGATGCACAGCAAAGTCACTTGATGCAATCGCTCACTCAGCTATCTTGTTTGTGCCGCCTTGAGCCAAAGTATCGAGGCAATGCTCATGTTGAGCATGCCACTGCATCAATGCTTCTCTGGAAGCATGCCAATTGTGACCTTCTATTCCAACACGGTCCCTCAGCAGAGACAATGGTTGTCTGTGCTGTTCTCAAGTCACAACTCAAATGAGTTCGTAAAACAAAGACTCAATCAACCAATCAACGGAGAATATCGAAAAAAATCTCAACTGCAAACGACTACCAATCAGCTCAGCAGTAAACATTGCACTCAGAGGCTCGGCTCAGTCCTTTTGCTTGGTAAGCGAATCGCAATCGCTTCAAAAGAGAACTTGCAACGAAACCTGCAAAGTTGTTTGGCGTTCCGAATGCTCCAATGCATCCGAATCAATACACCACACGGGGTGGTCCTGAGAAACGGTCAGCAAAGTTTCCAATCGGGGTCCAATGAGCTGCAGCAAATGAAAAAACCACATCATCACCAATGAAAAGCATCAACTGTAAAACCAATCATCAAAGCAAGAACCAATCAAATGCAATCCCATCTTTCCAGGCCAGACAAAATTGTTGTGCGCCAATGCACTTCAATCGATCTTGTTGATCGTCGTGGTGATTCGCAATCGGCTTCCAGCATCGTCGATGATCGTCACTTCAGAGCTGCCAACGCTGTTCCGACTCAAAGCATTCCGCTGGCTTGCCAATGTGCTCTGCAATGAGGCTCCGGGTCCTGCTGCGCGACCCGCTCCCAATAGGAAGCTGAGCTTTGACGGCAACGCAATGTGCCGGTGGATGGAATGCTGTCCAGAATGCACCATGTCCCAATGGAGACCATCAGTCAGCTCACGCAATGTGGTCTGCGTGTCCAGAACCACCAATGTGCTCACTTCTTCCTGGGTCAGGACAATCTCAGTCTCATTCGGTTGAGGCTCAAGAATTGCGGCGAATCCGCAGTAGCTTTGGTTATGCCAATGCTTCAGACCACCAGTGCCATCAGCATTCTTCAATACAACTGGCAATCTTCCCACTGCGTGGTTCACGCCAACGATCATCAGGTTCTCATCTCGCAATGCCTTGATGCTTGGGATCTGATCAATCCACATCAAGAGCTTCGAAAGGCTGTGCGCCACTGAGAGGAAAGAATTTGCCTGTTGGCACGGGAAATCGCTGACCAATAGCCTGCCTGTCTCGACCAATCGCATAGCAACTGTGTTCGGCAATGCAATGAAGCAAGGAAAGGAGACCAATGCATCCGGGATCGTCGGAACCGGGCTCACATGCACAATCCGCCAGTTGCTAATAAGCATCGTGCGAAGACTCAATGGCAGGAAGGCTTGGTTGGCATGCCACAGCCAATCCGGGGAGAAATTTGTGATCTGTCCCAATGTCCTTCCAGGCTGGGCATTCATCCTCATCAATCCCCAGGCAATGGCCACTGAGGGGCCGCACCCAAGAGGGTCGGGCCATCTGCTGGATTTAAGGCAATCCAATGTCACCAATCGCAATGGATTGATGTCCAGGGGTTCCAGGGGAGTCAGACTCCCGGTATCCGCTGCGTTGATCAGCGTTGCGCCAATCCCTTTCTCGATGACCCGCAATCTTTTCAGTGCGGTTTTCGCCCTTGGGACGTCCAGAGCAACGTGTCTTGCAATGGACTGGCAAAGCTGCTCGTCCGGCAGCCAACCGATGGAATCCACAATCATCTGCTGGAGATTCCCATTTCCCATTGTGGCGTCTCGGATCAATCTTTCCTTTCTCTCTTTTAACTGGGTTGGCAATGCCAATTGCTGAGGCATCGGGGCGTCGGCCATGGCTGATGCAGGCTACACACTGTCAGACCAATGTCTCACGCACACAGTGCGCAACAGACTCTAAGGATCGAATGAGTAATCGCAATGTGACGTAAGCCACAGTTCAGCGTGACCAATGCTTCAAAATTTGCAGAAAATCAATTCTTCATGCAATCCGCTCACCGGAAAATCAATTCAAGATTTCGGGGTTAATGTACAATGACAGTCAGAAGGAGCAATTTGTTCAACTGCTATGCTTTGACGGTCCCTGTTTGCCAATGTCGTTTCAATGGCGGTCCGCTCCCAACCGCAATGCGTTGACGGCGGTTGAGCGATGCTCATAAAGTCGATCTTAAACACAATAAACAATAAACAACATGACTGACTGAACAATGCACAACACAGTGACTGACATGTCACGCTCATGACCGCAATGCCAATGCACATGCACTGCACTGTCAAGACAGCAATGTTCTTCTCTCTCTCTTTCTCTCAATACTCAACGCAATCCAGTTTAGACCGCGGAGGTCAAAGCGAAAACGACACAATTCCTCGGTCCCTCAAACAGGACCGGAAGAGCAATGCAATGACCCAAGCCCGTAAGGCCGCGGGCAAGAAGGGTCGGGTGGGCGGGGAAACAAAGGAAAAGTGAAACAATTTTTTTTTTCGATCCAGTGCTCAGCCATATCGAAATGGGTCCTGACCAATCCAAGCTTTCCAATGAGGTTGTGCAGTGTCTCGGTGAAGACGTATTTGGTCAATACATCTGCTGGGTGGAACTTGGTTCCTATCTTACGTAATTACTTGCAGCAATCCGCTCTGCACAAGATTTTGCATGTACAAGTGCGCAATTCTACGTGCTTTGTACGCTTTCCAGCGCCAAATCTAGTCGCCATGCTTTTACCTGCGGTAGACGCAACAATTTGCACGCGTCGCGCAAAGTCCGCTTCCAAGACAAGATTCTTCACAAACAATGCCTCCTTCACTCCTTGGCTGATGGCGTAATTCAGCCTTGCCAGAAGACAATGCCACAGTGGCCTGCGTCCTCGAGAAGTGAATGACAATCAAGAATCTGCACGGTGCTTCCGCTGGTGCTCTTTCGCGTGCAACAACCTGTCCAATCGCTCTCTGCACAGCAAGCAATGTCAAGGGCGCAGCGGAAGTCCTCAAGGTTCCAAATGCGACAAGACGCCATGCGGCCAGTCAACGGAAAGTCCTCCGCAGTTTGACATGCCTCCAATAAGGCTCATATGGTCTTCTTCTAGCTTTGGCGAAGCGGGAGACACAGGTTCCATGCCGGAAGAGACACTGCACACATTCGGCGGGTTTTTGGACCTTGTTCACATCGACGGAACAAGCCAAGTAGGCTTTCTAAGGGCAAAACAGCCATCCGAGCAGTGGTGTTGGGCCATTTCAGGTCAAAGACGGAGTAAAAGTGCTTAATGTTCTGATTGGCTTCGAAGCACCAACAAAACAAGAACATAATTCCCCCTGAGGCGTGCTCCGGGTTTCCGGAAAAGGCCCGGGCCTATTTTCTTCAGGGCGGCGGTTTGGGTATGTGAACCTTTGAGAATTTGTAGAAGATCTTAGGCGTTGGCTGGGCAACATGCAGCGTGAGTTAGCAGCAGCAGCACCGTCACGTCAGCAAGGGACATAGTTGAGGATCGGGTTTATCGGTAGGTGCGCAGCAGGTTTCTTGACGCAGGAAACGGCAGGTGAACTGCAAGAGCCGAGGGCTTAGGCACCTTGAAGTTGTACACCTTACCATTCGCCAAGAGCTGCAGCAAAATTTCAAGAAACATTTAGGCAAGGCTGCTGTGTGCAAGCCTGCTCCATGTAGTAAGCCGGAGTTGCCCCCTGTCTATTTTCTTGGCTCGCCCTAGCAGCCTCGGGTTGTTTTGCTTCTTGGTGCGTCTTCGCTTGCTATCTGCGGTTGTTTGGCTATGGGTGCGTCTGCGATCACCATACGTGCGGTTGTTTTGCTTAGTGGTGCATCTTCGCTTACCGTGCGCTTGTTTTGCTTATTGGTGCGTTTTCGCTTACTCCGTGCGGTTGATTTGCTTATTGTTGCATGGGTCTTCGCTTACTACGTAAGGTTGTTTTACTTCTCAGTGCGTCTGCGCTCTATATGCGATTGTTTTGCTTATATTGGTGCCTCTTCGCTTACTATGTGCGTTTGCTTTGCTTCTTGCTGCGTCTTCACTCTATGTGCGCTTGTTTTGCTTATTGGTGCGTCTTCGCTTACTATCTGCGGTTGTTCTGCTTGTTGGTGCGTCTTCGACATTACATCATTCGTTGCGTTTCAACACTTGCCGCTGTCGAAGAGTACTGAATTCACAGTCGCGCCCCAGTCAGCAAAAAAATCTGAGAATGGATGCATCTGTTTCCTTGCGACACTTGCCGGGGGTCATCCTTACCATTGGCGCCCTGGATGAAAAACAAGCACTCAAGTTCGAATAGATTGTTGGCAGCTGCTGCCCGGTGTTTCTGGAAGGAAGAATGGCCGTCAGCGCCCTCCTAAGCAAAACAACTGTCAGCGCTCCCCAATAATTAGGCGCAGATGAAAACCTCCTGAACCCTGAACACACTTTGTGCATGTCGTCAAGCCCTAAACCTATATAAACCCTAAACCCTATAATCCCCACACCTCAAACGCTAAGGAGCAAAGCAATTCTTTGCCCTTAGACGTCAGATGCTCTGCCTCTGAGCTAATCTCCTCCCAAACCGAAAATGTTCACGTTGTACCGAATCGTCCGAAGTGCTTCATGCCGATCCTCTTGCCTTGCGGAAGGAAGGATTCGTGCAACATTGGCAAACCCTAAGGTCCACTGCTCCGCTATGTGCAAGGACTGGTGTTTCCCCCAGTGGAACTGGTCGCTACTGATGCGCATTGACCTCCCTTCTGGCTGGCTGATGCAACTTGTCGGGACGGGGACACCCTTCTGGGTGGGCGCTGCGGTGAGCCTAGTGGAGTGGAGAGCCTCTCGCTCGGGGCTGCACCACTGGCTGACCTCGAGTACTTTCGGCTGGTCTTGCCTTGATTGTTGATTGTTCATCGTGTTATGTCCAAGGTAAGACTGCCCAGTCTTCCTCTCCTCCGCCCCTCTTTGACCGGGTAGGTTGCCTTTTCTGTGCCATGGCACTGCAAGAACCCCTCGGCTTTGAGACCCAGCAGCCGCCCACACTGGTTGCCCCACCGCTCATCACGGAACGAGACAACGCTTGGATCACAGTGAGTCATGGCAATGCGACCCTCCCCTTTGTGGTATCTCCGCCGAATGAGGACTCTCGAGAGGCCAATGCGGTGGTGCTGCTTCTCCCAGGTTGCGGGCACTTCTGCTTGAAGAAAAAGACTCACTGCCCTGGCAAGGAGCCATCGAACACCTGTGGAGTAACCTGGCCTTCAAAAAGGGCCATCATCGCCTATGCTTGGCCTGTGGCAGGGCAGGCAGGCTCTCCGCCCGCCTGGATGCTACCTGACGGCGCCGCCTGAACGAAAGCTGTGTATACCATGGAGATCTTGGGCTCTTGCAGGCTGCCAAAAGTGATGTGAGCCCTCACATCTCCTTGCCGACGTACCTATTGGCTTGGGCTCTGGAGGGACCATTGCTTACCAGATTGAAGTCTCCGAGACCCCGGCGAGCTTTCGGGCTTGCGTGTGTGGCCTCCCCTCTGGCTGTCTGTTGAGACTTTGCTTGCGCGCGGACATCTATCCAGGTGGGCGCAGCTGCAAGCCAGGGTGAGCGGAGGACCTTTCGCTCGGGGCTGCTCCACTGGCTGACCACCATGGAGTGCCCTGGGCCGGTCTTGCCTCGATAGTTCTTGCTGTTAAGTCCCCACTGGCTGACCACCATGGGGCACATCCCCTTGCCACTGCGGGTCTGTTATCTGTCCTGGACGACGGGTACGGGATCCTGACGGCCGAATATCGACTCTGGAGAGGCCAATGCGGCGGTGCTGCCTCTCCCAGGTTGCGGGCACTTCTACGTGGAGAATATGCACCTACTGCCCTGGCAAGGAGCCATCGAACACCTGTGGAGTAACTTGGCCTTCAAGAGGGCCATCATCGCCTGTGCTTGGCCTGTGGCAGGACAGGCAGGATCTCCGCCCGCCTGGATGCTACCTGACGGCACCGCCTGGACGAAAGCTGTGTATACCATGGAGATCTTAGCGCTCTTGCAGGCTGCCAAAAGTGATGTGAGCCCTCACATCTCCTTGCCGACGTACCTTATTGGCTTGGGCTCTGGAGGGACCATTGCCTACCAGATTGCAGTCTCCGAGACCCGGCGAGCTTTCGGGCTCGCGTGTGTGGCCTCCCCTCTGGCTGTCTGATGAGACTTTGCTTGTGCGCGGACATCTATCCAGGTGGGCGCAGCTGCAAGCCAGGGTGAGCGGAGGACCTTTCGCTTGTCGCTGCTCCACTGGCTGATCACCATGGAGTGCCCTGGGCCGGTCTTGCCTTGATAGTTCTTGCTGTTAAGTCCCCACTGGCTGACCACCATGGGGCATACGCACGTCTTTCCTCTCCTTTGGGGAGTCTGACCTGTAGCATCCCTTTGCCAATGCGGGTCTGTTATCTGTCCTTGACGACGAGTACGGGATCCTGACTATCGAGTGATGACCTCGGTTCGAGTCGAATGATGTCGCACCAGTAGCTACATGATGGTGGTTTTGAGAATCTGGCAGTGTCGCATTTTGCGACTCCCCGCATGCTCTGTGCTGTATGATTGCACCGGGACTTCAACGACGACTTCGAGTACTGAGTGCGTGGGGTTACCTAGTAGTTCAGCGCCTTTGCTTGCTTTGTTTCTTCTGTTTCTTCGTTTCTTGGGTGGTTGCGTGGTGTGTTTGGTGGTTTGCGCGCGCTGACTTCGTTTCACCTGTTATGTCGAGCCCAACAAGACCGGCCTACTGTGCTACTGATGTAGTAAAGAGGCGCCAGTCCAAAAAAAAAAATCGAAGACAAGCGACCGCTTCTGACTGCGTCCCCTTTCTTGAGGACGAGCTTGGAAAGGTCAACTAGAAAGCTGCATCAATTCCCTGAACTGCGGCTTGGAGCATCTAATCGGTCAATCCTTCTTCTTCAATCTGTCAGTCCAGAGTGTAGGCATTGCGTTGTCCTGCATCTGGAAGCTGAATGAACTAGTTGAAAGCATTCGGTTCCACGAGGAGCAGATGCTCCAGTGGGTTGTGCTGGCGGATGTTGTCCGGGCCAAACAAAACTGCTCTTCAGCCCATACCTGGCTTGCGAAGAAAAGAGATCTTTGGAGTTCCCTGTTCCCAGACTCGAGTCTCACGCACCACCACAGTCTCTGCTCCAAATCAAAGCCAGCCCTAAGCCCTCAGGACCGCGTTTTCGAACGAGTTCCAGCCAAATCAGAGAGAAAGGACTTGCTCCAACAACCAAACAGCCAGAGGCCACGCCAGAACAGAAGCCAGTTTTAAACACAGACACAAGAGAGTCTCATTGTTACTTCGAACAATGCCAACAGTTTATCAACGGGTTGGGCAGTTTTGAGCCATCAAGACCACAGCTTTAAAGAAGCAGCTGGCCCTTCTGTACTTTGCATCAGACACGCAAGTCGTGATAGCTCGCAACACAAAAGCTTCAAATCGTGTTTACGTGCCTGGCACGTTCTGAAGACCATGTCTTTGGCATAGCGAACCGGTTGGCAGTTGGCAGCTTGCCCAGCAGCAGCTCGTGTAACCCTCAGCCAGAGCCTGAGCTATATGTGTATGCATGTATATATGTATGTATGTATGTATGTATGTATGTATGTATGTATGTATGTATGTATGTATGTATGTGTGTGTATGTATGTATGTATGTATCTATGTATGTATGTATGTATGTATGTATCTATGTATCTATGTATTTATGTATTTATGTATGTAGGTATGTATGTATGTATGTTACGTAGGTGTGTATGTATAGATACATATATATATGTGTATATACGTATCTCCCTATATATTAGCCCCTCCCCCCCCCCCCCCCCCCCTTCCCGGGAACCTTCCAAGCCTTTGTTTCCTAAATAACGTCGCGCATTTCCTGCTTCTTTCGGATATGCCCTGTTTTCATATGTCCATGCAAAATTGGTGCTACTTGTACTGTATGTGTACTACGTACTTGCACTTAACACGGATGTTTCACTTTCCACGCTCCACATGATTTTGGGCCTATGCCCTGGAAAGTGAAAAGCGGGGAGCAGAATAGGCCAGAAAAGAGTGGAAAGTGGATCTGGCATCTTGGTCTTGCATCTTGGGTCGAGGTAGGTCGCGGGGGGGGTTGGGGCGGGCTGGGGGGGAGGGGGGGGTGGCGGCAGATATGCATAGATGTGCACAGACACACTTTAGGCTCGACTTCGGGCTCCATAATCTTCCGATCTCCTTTCTCTTGGATCTTCAAATCTGTGGGATCTTCACTGACTACAGGATCTTGTTAGAAATTTTCGGATTGCATCAAGACACGACTTCGGGCTTTGGACAATTGCAAACAAGTATGATGCGCAGCATTTCAAACATCACGACACAGTCCTAAATAGCAGCAGGTACGTCCAACTGGCCAAACTGGATGTCAGCACACATTGGAGAGTCTGTTTGTTAGATGCCCACTCTCCAAGTGTGGGGCATCCCCCTGCAAAGAAAGAAACATGAACGCAAATTGCGCCTATGCAATCATGCATGAACTGCGTTGCCCTTGGACACAGGGTGTGATACACACTCACACACACAGAAGTACATATAAATAAATATATATATATACACATAAAAATATGTATTTCTTTCTTGTTTTAGTTTTTGAAATCCATTTGTGTATTCATTTTTACGTACCTGTTATTTGCATGTATTGTATTTATCTCAAACACTGCCAGACAACGTACGGGAGACGCATGCCCATGCTTTGTGGCACTGTGCTGCGCCGGCATCCCACCACGCCATGACGGGCATTCTGAGGGCAGGCAGCGCATGTGTTTGCGTTGTTGGACTTTCTTTTGGGGTCAGGTGCAACCCCTCAACCCTAAACATCCCTAAACCCTAAGCCCTAAACCCTAGACCCAAAATGTTCTGCATCAGCTAGGCGGGTGGCAAAAAACACCAAAATGGAGCCAATGGAGCTCGACGATGCTTGGCACACATCCCAGTCGCAAGGAAGCATGCCCAAAGCGCGAAATGAGTAGAGGATTGCTTCGCCGAGGCATACTGGCTTACTCTTACTAGCACAGCTTGCGCTTTCACGTTAAATAGATCTACCAAGTATATCTGCAAAAAGATAATACATAAATCAAAGTAGTACACAGATTTGTTTTGTTAGCATATATATATATATGTACACATATATATATATGTATGGGTGTAGTCCTCACCTTGTTTGCAGATAGTTCTAGCTGTGGACAGTCATCCTCAGCTGCTAGCTGCATTCGACACAGTTGGCTTGTCTTGCCTTGCACTTGACCCCCGGGGAGATGTATGGGGACTCGTGACTTAAACTGAGCGGAGCTTTCATTCGAGCTTCAGCGGAGACGGAGTAGCACCTCGACATTCTCTTAGGGCTGAGGGTTCAGGGTCCTATCGAGTTCATTGTCCGCTATGGACTGATTTGCGTCCTGCTGATGCCAGCGAAAGCTTGCTTGCTGCCGGGGTTCGGGGTTTCTGCCCCCACAGCGATTCTGGCGATGACAGCCCGACAAAAGTTAGACATGTGGAGCCTTGTGCGGAAGGAGGTGACACGTGCTTGAGAAGCTCTTGACATGGTACAGCGAGCCTTCAATGGTCAATGCATCGTTTGTGCAGCGTCGGCCATTTCGGCTTCAGGCCCGTCTGTCCCAATCCATCATTGCATGTAAGCACTTCGGCTCCCGCAGCAAACTGAGATCCTGCTCGCCTCCTTGGCCTGTTGGAGACCCCCAATATATCTCGAAGCCCAAACACACAACTTGCCTCAGGAGAGGCTTCGCCAACTTGTAGAGTTAGTTCCATCTTTGCCGGCTGGCAGCAGCCAGGCGCTCAGCATCTGTTTCAGCACGACATGGCCGCGGCGCATCAGCAGGCCACACTCTGTCCCCACCCCGAGTAGAGCACAGTAGGCTAGAGCCACAGGATGCCACGCAGCGTGCATGTGCGTGGCACGTCGTGCTCACCGTTCACAGGAACACTCCATGTTCCGCCTGTCTCGGTTCGGCAGTTGGCTTTCCACTACTTGTTCTGCCCTCCATGCGCTTGCGTAGCAATGGCTGGTCGCTCTGATGGCATTCTGCTTGCCCTGTGCCTGGCATGGGCTTGCCGTGTTTTGGCCGAGCCAGCGCAGGAGAAGCATGTGATGACTGAGGCCACTAAACAGAGCAGTGGCAGTCTAATTGCGTTAGCTGTCCGAGCATGACAAGCCGAGCCTCGAGGTGAGCAAGAATCCCAATAGTCGGTTAGTCCAACAACAGCTGGCCAAACAGCTTTAAAGCGTGGCTCGCAAGCTGACCAAAGAGTTTTGTCCCTTGCCCGGGGACTTGAAGCATCTTGAAGCCCTCAGCTCTCAACATGAGTAAGCCGAGCAAGCACCCTCAAAGCTTGGGTATGCTTAAGTAGCACTCTCCGTCAGGCAGCGGAGAGAGCCGGCGCAGTGTGCCTTGATGGCACGCCTCCAGTCTACTATCTCCGACGAGGCCTCCGATTGAAGGTTTCAGTGTCTGCCGTGCTTAACTCTTCTTCGACTGGCTGCTGCACGTGCCTTTGACAATGAGACGTTCATGATTCATGAAGTTCTCGACATATCCTTGACGACTCTTTCGGTTTCTCGGTCAGAGATCTTGCCGTCAGCTTGTATTGCGATGGCAACTTCATTGAGGAGTTTGGGGTGAAGACACTTGTCATCTGCTGAAGCTTGCCATGTGAAGTTTGGTGGCTTGGTACCGTGGCAGCTTTGTAAAAGAAAAGAGAGAGAGAGAGAGAGAGAGAGCAATTCTCCCCCGGAAATGGGACACCCACATTGCCTCAGTGCCCTTGCGAGTTTCTTGTTCAGCTACATAAACGCATATACAAACCCTAGGCCCACACAAACTTGACCCCCGACCCCGGAACGATCACAAACAGACGGTTCGTATGCATCTTCGCTGATGGATGGCTGGCCGACATTTTCTGTTCCATACAAGTCATGTAGTCAAGGACTATGGCACTTGGAGTAGTGTCACCAATTAGCACTGAGAACCTCTCAGTTCTCCAAAAGGGGGTTGTAGGGGCACCTTATTGGGGTCCTGATCATAAGGGAATCCTACTATTTGGGAGTCTATATTCGGGGTCCCTTAGTTTCGTAAACCCGCACATGCTATGGAACTGGCCACCATCCAGACATTCTACCCCGGCGTCCTCATCCTTGAACCCTAAACCCTAAACCCTAAACCCTAAACCCTAAACCCTAAACCCTAAACCCTAAACCCTTTGCCCGATTGCTTCTGGGAGGCTTTGGCGCCGGCGTGAACAAGTGGAGCCTCCGACTGCAGTCTATGGTTGTTAACCACCTTCGGCGACCATTTCAGAGGCTTTTTCCTCTGGTGAGTTTATGAATATTATTAGTATTACTAGTATTCTTTGTATTCTTAGTACTCTTTGTATTCTTAGTGTTCTTAGTGTTCTTAGTATTACTAGTATTATTAGTATTATTCGTATTATTAGAATTATTGTTCTTCTTATTACGCTAATTATTAGTGAGCTATCTAGGGGGTCCTGTCGCCAACAGCCGGCTACGCCCCAAAGCAGACGAGGACTTAGAGGCTTGGGTGCAAGGAGGGTTCGCGTTTTTTTCGTTGCTTTGGGGAAGCGGGGCCGGGGACGACAACAAAGAGAATAAAAGCAGGAACAAGAAGAAGCAGAAGAAGAAGAAGAAGAAGAAGAAGAAGAAGAAGAAGAAGAAGAAGAAGAAGAAGAAGAAGAAGAAGAAGAAGAAGAAGAAGAAGAAGAAGAAGAAGAAGAAGAAGAAGAAGAAGAAGAAGAAGAAGAATAAGAATAAGAATAAGAAGACGGAGAATAAGAAGAAGAAGAAGAAGAAGGAGAAGGAGAAGGAGAAGGAGAAGGAGAAGGAAAGGAGAAGGAGAAGAAGAAGAAGAAGAAGAAGAAGAAGAAGAAGAAGAAGAAGTATAAGAAGACGGAGAATAAGAAGAATAAGAAGAAGAAGAAGAATAAGAAGACGGAGAATAAGACGAAGAAGAAGGAGAAGGAGAAGGAAAGGAGAAGGAGAAGAAGAAGAAGAAGAAGAAGAAGAATAAGAAGAAGACGAAGAACAGCAACAAATGTAGATACCAGAGCAGGAACGGACCATGCTTTGCTCATAACCTCTGGTCTCGTACATGTAATTCCGAAAAAGGAAAGGGGCAATCTCTACACAACAAAAGAAGGCACATTTACAGACAACGGCACCCGTCCCCGACCAGAAGCTGCAGTTCGTTTCAGGATGGTATGAAATACGTGGCACATGGACAATGCAAGAAGTGGTGCGGGTCACAGTGATGCCCCAAACATGCTCATCACCAATGTTCTTGGCCCGATGATCCCGAGGCAGACGTACCTGGGAGCCACCATGGGCCTTTGGCGTACTTTGGGGCTTCGGACAAGGGAGCAGCCATAGCTAAGCACGCAAACAACCGCGTCACTTATTGCGTTGTCTGCATTTTGGGGGGCCCCGACGATTCCAAGAGCACTGATGTTCAAGATGCCGCCCTTTTCTGAGTGCCCAGAACGCGCACCCAGGAGCCAGAATTCACCCCAGGATAATGCGTGATTTTGTTCTTTAGAATGGGGCTTTCTTTCAACAAAATTGGGAAGAGGCGAAGAGGATCCTCTTCTCCAGGATGAAAAGAAGCAAAGAAAACAAAGGCCAGAAAAGAGGAAAATAGTGAGTTAAAACATGCACCAAGAGCTGTCGCAGTTCGTGCTAGTCTTGCACGGATTTGTCGTGTGCTTGAGTAACCGTAACAGAAGCTCTCGCATTTCTTATTTAAGGTGTTTCCGTGAAAGCAGGAGGGGTAAAATACCAGCCATGAGAATAATAGAGCAGAAGCTTTTGTGAAACGGCCCTTTAAAATTCCAATCGTGAGTTTTAACAGGCACCAAACAGCTGTCGTACTTAGTAGTCGTACACGTCGTGTGAATTAGGAAACTAACAAAAAGTCTCGCATTTCTTATCTAGAGTTTTTCAGTGAAAATAGAAAAGATAAAGCAGCAGCCGCGTGAGTAATCCAACATAGTCTTTCGTGAAATGGCCCTTAGAATCTCTCTCGAAAATAGGCGGTGGGACTACAAAGCATGGAGGTGAAAATGAAGGTTTTCTCTCGCATCAAGGGAGGGGAACGAAGGCCTGCTCCAGCATTAAAGGTACTGAGGGGAATGAGGGTACTTTCGAGCATTCAAGATGCTGAGGGCTACTGCGTAGCTGTCTTTCTTTCCTTGAGCACATAGCAAATCCAAAACCAAAGATGGAAACCATGGTCTTTGTGCGCGTGTGTGTCTCTAGGGTTAGTTCTTGGGGGGGGGGTATGTATGTATATATATATATATCTATCATATTTTATGTAGAAATCTAAATTAGCACGTAGGAATATATTCTGCACCTGTTACCTTGTCCAGGTATGTTCACCACCAGGGAGGCGGCTGGTGCGAGTCGCTGGACGACTGCGTAGGCCGCTCTCGGACGGTGACTTCGAATGCATTTCTGTCTGGTTTTGTAGCTTTGTAGCATGCTAGCTTTCTAGTAGTATATGTTATATTATGGTATTCTGGTATTCCCCTTGCAATCCTGCACTGAGCACGACAGAATGGACGCTGTTTTACTGGCGACAAGTATATACAAACGCTGACCGAACGAAAATGTGCCGCGTAGGATATGAAGGACACGGCCGGCTCCGTTTCCTTCGACTGAATCAGAACCCGAAACCCTAAATATGTTCACCGATGATCAAGGTTACCCCGACTTTGATGATTGTTTGCGGATGGACCTCCCACCGGCCACAGCTCCCCTTAACGACTAAACCTGATGCGGCGACGCCTAGAGTTCATCGCATTCTATTGAGGGACCAAGTGAAAGTATTGGGCTTATAAGGCCGAGTGCAGTTTCGGCCAGCCCCTTAGATGCTACCTCCCCCAGAGCCCAGAAGCGCCCACCTTCGGGCGGAGGTTTAATCGTAGACAAGAGGGCGACTTGTCAGGCTCTTGGTTCATCCTCCTCATACCCAGCCAGCGTTGGCTTGGAAGGCGCTGAGCGTTGGATCCCCAGCCGTGTTTGTTCCGCGGCACATCCCAACATTGCGCAGCTGGCTACTTCTCAGCGAATGCGTCGGTCAACCCAATGATGTCCGAGGCTTAGTTGAGGCAAACTTGCCCCCATGGGTCCACCACCCTTGCAAGTGCTCAACGCTTATCCGATGAGGTACAACTGGAACATTGTCTTCATGATGTACTGTGGCACCCTCAGTTTGGCCAAACTGCTGTTCAACGCCAACATCCGAGACATTCTTTCGAAAGTGCCTGGCATCTAGGCGAGTGGCAAAAGATCTTGCATTACATAGAATTTGATGATGCCTTACGCAATGCGCGCGTTTATTTAGTCTTGTCCTTCTCGGCTTTAGTACGAAACCCGGCCCACCCCCATTCATGTAGCCCCGCATGCGTGAGCGAATATCAGACGAGTGTGCCCGACAGACCAGGTAGGTGGGTATCAGCAACAGGCTCACACCTTACATAAGTTGTTCGAAGCCCAGAACCCCGAGCATGCATTGCTCGCCTGGCTTGTCAGATCCTTGGAACTTCGATCTGGATCCATTGAGTCCCTGTCTCTATTTGCCAGTTGGTCCAGTGCGAGTTCCAAAACCGGTTGTGCGTCGCGGTCCGGTGGCAGAGGTGATGGTGCCAGCTTCAGCGGGGACAATGCCACAGCCGCTTGCCCGAAGCTCGCGACAAGGGGAATGCACTTTCTGGGTTGGACGGTTGGACATGGACATCTTGGAGTTTTGTTGCCTTTTGGATTCAGGGTTCGGGGGTTTCGAATGTAGGCTGCAGATGCGGGCGCGGCTCTTCTGCGACCCCACCTCACCCTGGTTTCACAGGGGCCGGGAAGGTGACAGAGTCCGATGCCTCAGAAGCCAGCCAGAGCACGGCATAAATGTATGCACGTACACGTATATACATATAAAGAACACGCCCTTCCCGCAGGACCAACAGTCGTTTTTTCGTCGTAAATTCCGTGAAAAGGGATTGTTTTAAAGAGCGCAGGACAGCTTTGCCGCTAACAACAATTTATTCGTTTTAATGGCCTGTGAGCAAAAACAGCATGTACACATGTGTACACATACACATACACACATACACACATACACACATACACGATGATGATGATGATGATGATGATGATGATGATGAATGCACACACATGTGTGTGTTGATTGTGCGCGAAGTTGTTTGTGTAAGCTACAAGAAGGCCCCTGGCTAGGGACCGAATATGCACACACCATGACTTCTGTAAGCTTTGCGGCCGCCCCAAAGCCGCAGACCGCCTCATAGCCCTTACTGAGCATTTGGGGCCCAGGCAGGAAGCCTGATTCATGTCGAGACTTGTGCTGCGTGATTGTTTGTGATGCAAAGGTCACGGTGCACAATGGCACCCAGTTGCATTTCCGAGGGCGACGTATTCGTGAAGCTTTTGCGCAGGAGCCACTTGAAGAGCGGGAGCAAGCAAGGTCCTGACGAGGGAGGGAGAGAGAGAGAGAGACTTGCTGCAGTAGGGTGGCCCTAACTGATGTCTCGCCCAATGTAGTTGCGAGGCCTGGGGAGCGACTGTGCTCCTTTCACCTATTCCTCTGGGGATGAAGAGTCATTAGGTGTATTTCGTCGGTACAAACAGGCTCGGTGCTCGTTCGCCTTCGGGCGTTGGCCGTTGGAAGGAAGGAAAGGAAGGAAGGAAGGCAGGAAGGAAGGAAGGAAGGAAAAGAGAGTCTGCAGGACCTCCTTCACAACCAGGGCCTGGCGAATGCGAGTGACTTGATCGTGTCGGGGTGCAGTGCCGGTGGTCTGGCAACATATCTTCACGTCGACCAATGGTGCGACTCGCTCCTTGTATTTAAACGAATCGTAAGCTCTGCAAAGAGAAACCGCCCTTCGGTTCCTTCTCCCTCGAGCCGATTCAAGGCTCCATGAAGCCCAGCCTTCTGCGAAATGTGCTGGCCTTCCAGACAGCGGGTTTTTCATCGACTACCAGGAGCGTCAGGGCATTTGGGGAGTCTGTGTGAGCACCCGCTGCAGATGCCAGCGGAGGTGCCCCAAGCCCAGAGGCCTCGTGGAAACCTTACACGGACCCCCTGCCGAATGTAGGGTAGGACAAATCCCATGGCCAGTGTAGTCCCACCTGGGGAAACTGCAGGACCCACAGGTACGCTGCTCCCCAGACAGCTCAGCGCCCTCGGTGCCGGGGGCTTTGGGAACTACCATCAATGGCGACTACCACTGCGGTTTGTGGTGGAGCCTTGGATTTGGGGGGCCAAACTGTGGGGCTTCTGGTCTGCACCGGCTAAGCTTAAAATGCGTTGCGATCTGTGAAAATTTGTCGCTGTCTTGCCACCTTGGAAACAGATTCCAGGACCTTTCACATTCAGAATGCCAGCTCTGGCGTCAATCAACGTTGCCTTGAGCAGCATGTGAAGGAGGCAGGGCTTCTAGATGCTTCGAGTGCGCTCTCCCCCAATACACTGACACAGGTCTGCAGGCGCAAGGAAGTCAGCCCCAGAAACTCCCTCGTACTCGTACTATCTCGTACAAGCGACAGTCCTAGCCATGAGAGAGCCTTGATCGGAGAAACATCGGCGTCGAGCAGAGTCCACTGTGTACGTCGTCTGCATGTAATGCGGTCAACATGAAGGAGTGGAGGTGCATGTTTGCAGAGTACGCGGCAGAGTTCCTTCGAACGCCAGTCTTTGCCTTGCAGTCCATGTATGCTCCTCAGCTGCGCTTCGAGCTTCTGTGTCGACACGCGATGACGAGGGCATGGGGCTAAAAGTTCACAGCGAAACAAGAGAGGGAGAGAAGAGGCGCGAACAGGGCTCTTGCCATCCATTTTGGCTCGACTCGAACCAGTTCCAAGCATTGGAGCAGCCCAACATCAACGCATCAAGAGCAGCTGATGGGTCGACCTGATGGAGGGGCGTTGTGTCTGTTGTTTCACTCAGCATTTCAGAAACATCACTCGCAAGTTCTTGTGTTGTATGAACTAGAGTCGTCCTTTCACCGGCTGGAGTTGAACAACTCCAATCACATCCGCGTGGATGTCGCCGCAACACCGTGTGTTCTAGCAGGATACGTGGACGTGCACGTGTGGGTACTGGTTGGCCAGCGCTCGGAAGGCATTGCAGTCAACTCAGTCAACGCATGGACTTTGGTCTGCGAGCATTTGCTGCTGAAAGGTCTGAGGCAGACTGCGTGTGTAGAGCTTTGCAGATCCGAACATGCCTAATGTCAAAGACCCAGAAACTGGGACCCTGGGCAGGTTTCAAGGGTGGGTGGGGCGCATCCGATGGCGACGTCGGGCAACACCGAAGAGAGGTGCCGCGTAGCACGTTATTGCTATTGTCAAAACCTATAAAGGTGTGGCGCTTAGTGAAACGCCACATCCCACACGGCAGCGCTGCCTGTCGAGCTGAGTGGCGGACCGCAGCGCACCAGTAAAACGCACCTTTCCCTTGACAAGTAGGGAAGAAAGAATGCGAGGGAAACAACAAAAGAGAGACGAGAGATCAGGGCAAGCGCATGTGTCTGCAATCACAGGGTGTTTGATGGCAAGGACTCATGGCAGACAACCCACGTGCAGGGGACCGGCGGCGTCAGCAAGACGGCAATCCTCGGCATGAACATCACTGAACGATTCTTGACACATACAATTTGAATGTTGGTCTTTCTGCTCACCTCTTGCTGCATGGCCCTCCGCGAGTGATTGGGTTGTTTCGGACCCTTTGGACGAAAGCCTGTCTGCCCAATGAACAAAGCTGCCCTGGCAGCCAGTTGATGTCTCGATGGGATGAGGTCTCAAGAACAAGTTGCTCGGCAAGAACCCCGAGTCCGGTGCCTTCTTGGACAGTTGCTTGCACCACTGTGGTGCCTGGAACTCCATTCGCATTGAGGGAGACTTGGTGGCCACTGCGGTGGAGACTCTTGGCGTCGGGATTCCTGCCTTAAACCCCGCGAAGGATATCGAACAGGCCAAGACCATTCTCAGCACCAAAGGGTGCCTGGGGCACAACTTTTCCTGGGGCTGGGAGAATGGCACTCAGGGAGCTCTCGACAGGGGGCCGGGAAGGAAGAAGAGAGCATGCTCGTGATGTCGATATTGTCAGAACACACAACTTGGGACATGAGAACCAGGCCACTCTAAGCTGGGTTGACGCCGTAATGATGACCTGGCAACTCGCCTGACCACAAAAAGGCCGATCAGATGCACACCTGCAAAAGCCTGCTATTGGCTGCCGAGCCTTGCAAGCGAGTTGTGACATCCCAGGAGGTGGTACTCCGGACTGGGACGTGCCGGGAGCAAGCGCCTGTGGAACCAGAACAGAAGCTACCCATGCCGTGACTGCATCTCGGCCCCCTTCTTCTGGAGGCTTCTAATAATAGGTTGATTTCTGAGTGTATAAATTCAGTTCCATGTGCTTCTTGATGTTTCTAGGGGAACGCTTAGGGCTTTCTGACGCTAGTGAAAGCTCCCGACTTCAGTTCAGGGCTTGTTGGGAAAGTTTCTCGATCGAGGCCTTGAATCTTCAGGGGCTTCGGATTGAGAATTCAGGGCACCAGACGAATCTGCACGCGAAGACACGGCCTGCAACGCTGGTTGGCGGAGCGCGCGCGCGCCGGCAAGTCGTTACCGCAGTCCCCGAGGCTGCCAGCCAGATGCAGATCCGGCTCCGCTCCTGGTTGTGTGAGACTGGAAGAGTCGAGACTCCGATTGAGCTTAGCTAGGATTTGGAAGCAGTTTGGAAGCCTTCAGAAAAACAAAAAGCAACAGAACAGGTGGTGCTTCGCACCCGCATCGCACTTTGAAGAGCTTGCGGATGCAAAAAAGGGGCGACGATCTTCCTCTTGCACAGCCTAAGGCCTCAGGGCACAAGAGCGTTGACTCGCAGAACCCTAAACCCTAAAGAATGCAAGTGCCTGCAAGAGGGCTCAATTGGGCATTTGCTAGCCTGAGCTAGCCAACCCGACTTTGGTGTTGAGCGCACGCATGCACAAGAAATGTATGGGAGCCACAGCCGCATAGCTTTAACTTCTTGCTAAAATCTTGTCCGGCGTGCATGAATAGGGAGAAAAGAGTCATTAACACAGCATGCAAAGAGCTTGAAGAGGTGTGACGAAACCTTGCCTCGGCGTTGGTTGAGTTTCCATATTGGCTGAGCCTTCGCGATTCCTTCGCGATGGTTTGCGCAGGAGCTCTCAGCAGCGCAACCTGCCCCGGTACAGATGTAAGTTTAACTGCACCAGGCTACTTCACTCAACCTCGCCCAGAGCCTCGCCCAGAGAAAACGCCAGCACAAAGCTTCATAACATGCTGTCAGGAGACTGAGTTGCAGCAGGACAAGGCTACTAGCATAAGCTTGTCAACAACACGAAGAGAAGGGTACCCCAAGTCGATGAGTCGAAGTGTCTGCTGTCAACACGCATGTTTTGGCCGCTTCATGTCGGCTCTCATCCTCCGCCCAGCGTCCACACCTGCTGTTGGGTCTAAGGCCGAGACCAGCCCCAGATGAACTGTGCTTCGAGTTGGTGCCCGGCTTGCGGTTTAGGGTTTAGGGTTTAGGGTTTGTTTAGGAATCCAGGGCGAGGCATTGCGTTTCAGGGTGCGGTCAGAGTGGACCGAAGCATCTTAGGGCTCCGGATAAGCGTGTTAAACGATGAACTATAGGATTTAGTGTTTAAGCAGGCATTTCTTTTTAAAATTAGCTCAGAGGGTTGAGGTTTCAGGAACCTTAAACCCCAAACCCTGAGCCTTCAATCTGAAAAAGCGGACACGGGTAGTAAGGATCCTGAGGTTCCATGGAGTTGATCCTCAAGGCTTGGGATATAGGCTTGGGGTTTCGGGTTTCAGGATTCTAGGGTTTCAGGATTTTAGGGTTTAGGGAATTTAGGGTTTGAGTTTCAATGGTTCAAGGATTCTAGGGTTCAGGGTTCAAGGATTCCAGGGCTTTGACATGTTTAGAGGGCTCAAGGATGGTCAGACAGTTGGCTGATAACCCGAGGTGCGAAACACCTTCATTGCCCGCGCCCGAGCGCTCATATCTTTTTCTTGGCACCACCTTAGGTTTAATCTTTGGGGGTTTGGAGTTTAGGGTTTGGGGTTTGGGGTTTAGGGATTAGGGTTTGGGGTTTAGGGTTTCGGGTTCATTTCAATAAGCCCCCCACCCCACCCAACCCACCCCCAACTTGGGTCAAAACAAAGAGGGTCAGGGGCAAGGTGCTTTTGGCGGGGCCCTTCAGATTAGAGATTCTGAGTTTGGAGGCTGGGAAAGTTACTAGTTCAAGTAATCATTGCCCTGAGACGCTCAGCCAGCTGTGCAGAAGCCAAGCACTCACTCTCTCTGTCTCTCTGTCTGCCATACTGTCTCTTCTCAGCTGAAAAGAGAGCTTATCAAAACTGCTTCTGTTACGGGTCTAGTCGTCGGAATTTCGGAAAAGAATTTCATCCACCCCCTCATGCATACCTTCCCCGCCCTCCTTCGGGCCGGCATCCTCAACTACAGCCCTAAACCTCCAAAAAGCCCTCAGCCTAAAACCCAACAAGCAAGCCATGGGCCCGCCTCCCAGAAGCACGAAACCCTGAAACCCGAAGCCTTAAGCTTCCAAGGACCAGATCCCGGGTACTCCCAGCCCCGCAAATGGGGCCGAGCGCCAGGCGCCGTGCGCCCCCCAAAACCCAAAAACCCTCCTTGGAGGTTCATGGGCAGTTATAGCTGGGGTTTCGGGTTTCATGGGCAATTGGTCACTACGACACGGTGGCTTCTTGCATACCGGGTGGGGGGGGCGGGACACTGAGTACCTGCCGTGTTGTTCGGGCTGAGCTACTTGCTACCAAGCTGCAGGTAAAGAGAGTGACCGGGTAGGGTTGTTGAACATTTGCTTGGAGTAATATGTTGGAGTTCAGCAAATGTCTATAAGGGCTTAAGGGAGTGAGTGAGTTAGCTAGTGTGTGGTCTCTCTCAGGGGGCAGGGAGGTGTTTGGCGGTCTTCGGGTCGGTTCCCTAAATCATGCCAAGGATCCTTTGTATGATGTTGGGAGTATTCCTCAAGGGTTTTTGGAGTCTCTGGGTGATAGACGCGCCCTTAGTGGATAGTGTCCTGAAGGAGTGGTCCAAAGGGCCTGATATGTCCGAACCCCCTAAGGCCACCTTGCTGCTCCCAAAGATTCCCTGAGTGCCTCCCTTCAGGACCTTATAATTCAAGGACTACGGTAGGGTATGTGAAGTTTCTGAAGTCTGGAAGGTCTGGTCCAAATCCAAACCGGCAGTGGTTGCAGGATTGCATGACGGAAAGATGCTTGTTTTTGGCGGGGGGGTTGTCGCGGTCCTGGCTCTTCACATGTTTGTCTTGCCTCCTGCGAAGCCTTTTCGTGGTTGCAGAACGGAGTCCCACCGACGGGTTGGGCCTTGCCCCCATGGCTTCGGTCGCTTACAAGGACTTCCTCAAAGACGTCCTGGGAGGAGTGCCTAGGGGGAGGGGGGTCAGGGGGCGGTTCGCGTTTGGTTGGGGGTTGACAGTTTTGGTTTGTGTTCAGAGCTGATGTTGGGGGTCTGTGCGATGTGACTGGGATCTTTTTCGATCTTTTTAATTCTCGTGTCCGTGGGTGTTTGGGCGCTTGACTGGCCTTCCTGCTTGCGGCGAGGCGCTGCAGATGAGATCGAGGAACGCGACGAGAAGTTGCTCGGACAAAACTGCGACATCTTCGCAATTCCTGAGGACAAGGAGGCCTCGCATCGAATGCTGGGTCTTTTTCAACGTCATGAGCCCTCATCCTTAGAGGTGAGCACCCTAAACCCTGAACCCTAAACCCTAAACCCTAAACCCTAAACCCTAAACCTGGCAAAGCTACTTACCCAGTCCCCTGAATCCACGCGGCCTGTGACGGATGTCGTACGTTGTTCAACTTGCGGTCCCGCTTCGGGTCCCTGATGGCATGACCTGAAAGAGGGGCTTAAGAGGGGCTTAAGAGGGGCTACTGCATGCTATTCTATTATGTTTTAAGTTCTATCTTCTATCCTCTATTCTATTCTATTCTGTTCTGTTCTGTTCTGTGGTGCTCTATTGCATTCTGTGCTGCTCTATTCTGTTCGGCTATATCTATCTCGCTGATCCTCCAATCTTCAAGCTGGAAGCTTTCCTGCGCTTCAATTTGAGAGAGATCCCCAAACGTCGAATCCTCAAAATAAACCAGAAGCTGTATCAGACCACACTGCGCCTGCAAATTCCAGAGCCCTAGTTCCGAGGAATGCCCAGAACTTTATAATCCCCACAGAACTGTATTCGACTATCATCCGAGCCCTTTCATCCTTGCATGTCTGTAGTGTAGCATAGTGATGATGAGGACTTCTATTCTTCCCCCGTGGCCCTGCAAGGATTCCAATGAGGAGGAGGAAAAGATGGAGGACAAAGCAGGAGAGACTGTGCCTCTTGGAAGCACCGGGTCGCTGCCTTCGAGGGTTGGGGCCGAAAAAGTTCGTAGTAGTATACCCCCTACAGTCTCATAGAACTGTACATCATCGTAATGACTGTAAATAATATTCCCTTGCAGCCCCTATGTACGGATACCATAATGTATCCCATCAGAAGATTTCTGGGGTGTCAGGATCCATCGGCCCGTGCCATGACGATAGAAGGTAGCATGTGGCATCACATCGAGCATGTTCTAGACTACGGCATCACCGCAAACGTACGGCATCACCGCAAACGCGTCTGAGATGACTCTCCGATCATTCCATCACATGGAGCAATGCCGCATAGCATCATTTTGCAGTACATCATATCTTATTAGCTCTCTCGTGCTGCATCACAAATCAAAGAATAGAGATGTCATTTATGTGATTCTTTTTCGAGACATTATTACATGAAACCTGTTGTCTTTCATGTCATGTCATACCAATTATGTTTCGCCATATCATATAATTTCAGAGGACGGTATGGATACTCACGGCACACAACAGTCCTGAAGTAGGGGCCCCGTTTGGAGTCAATTTGGGACTGAGGTGCTTCGCGATGGATTCCTCAGATGACGACAACGATTCGGACGTAGACTCCGAAGAGTGGGACCTGGAGGACGGCAGAGGTCATTGAGCTTGAGGCGGCGTAGTGCCCTCGCGGGATGAAGTATCGTCACGATGCCCCATTGCATGATATGACATGTTGCATTGAGTGGTTCTGGGTTCTAGGTGCTCTACACCAAACCTATTCTGTCTGTCCTGTTCCATTCAGTGCTATTGTGCTGCAAGAGTTGCAGATCTGCTGGAGCACTTGGGGTCCTATCTAGGCTTCCATGAACGAGGGCCCGGTGCGAGTGAAAACCGTGGTCCCCCTTTCATGCTCAATGTTGGAGGCATTGCAATACAGGCCGACAAAACAATTCTTGATATGTCGGCTGCGAAGGACGCGTATAACTTTGATCCGGAGCGCGTTGCGGAGCTCTTGAAGAATCCAGACGTTTCGGAGGAGGACCTGGTGGCTTCTCAGCGGCAGAATCGGAGCCCTCGTCTCGGTGCCTTCCATGACGGGTTCCCTCCATCATTTCAGGCCTTGGGTTGGGTGATGTTGGGTGGAGGTGGGGGGCGTCTGATTTCGAGGCCTTCGTGCTGTGAGGTTCGCCTTGTGGCACTTTGCAAGGCCTCCAGGACCCGTGGTCCACTGGCCATAGGGCGCTCCGCATTCCTGAAGGCCAGAGGATCTAGGCACGGGGATGCGTGCAGCTATGACCCAGGCTTGCATGCCTGGAATGCATAGTGGTGCATGGACCTGACTTATGGCTTGATTGCATATGCAGACACGCTGGGTAGGTAGGTAACTACAAGTGCATGTGCATGCAGGCACCTCTGGGCGCGTCCTCTGGGCGCGTGTACGTATGCATGCCTGAATACCCGAGTATGCTGCCGTATGCGCGCAGGTGTGGAGGCGTGTGTGGGTGTGTGTGGGCATGTGTGCTGTGCCCATGGGGTTTGCGCACCTCCTGCAAAGGGGCATGTGTGTGCATGAACTTGCGCACATGCACAGGTACGTGCCCACGCAAACGTGCACCTAAGTTGTGCACTGCCCTACGATCCACATCCGGAGAGTCTGGCCGTTGGCTCCTCATGTAGACCGCAGCCCGCTGGTCCAAGGAATCGCTTCAGGAGACCATGGCCGAGGCGAAGAGCACTCTTGGGGGGATAGAGTGATAGAGCGTAGTGTGTTTTGAGGGGTTGGTTATGGTTGGTTCAGGGTTCATGTTCCAAGTCAGGGCTTGGGGCTAAGAGTAGCCGTGGGCTTGGCTTCCCAGGTCTCACATGTCTTCGTGGGGCCGGGTAGGTGAGTTGCAGCGGCTGTAAACTTTGTACACTTTTGGCCCTGAGCCCCCGAGCCCCACCACCTCAACTTAAAGCCGACTAGGGCCTTAGGGGCCAGTCTGGCACACTTTGGTGATTTTTGCCTGCTACCACTGGGGGCCCTGTTAGGGCTCAAGGGAAGCGGGGCAAGATGTTGCGTCAAGGGAGTTAAGGGGATGCAAAGCTCAGGATTTGCTGTCCAGCGGCATAGGTCATGCAGTTCAGCAAAGTGAGTACATGAACCAAACCCCGAACCGGAAGCCCCTTCCTGTGTGGGAGGGTCTCAGGGTTAGGGCTCAGGGTGTGGGGCCCAGATGAAGTCTTTTGGAAGAGGGCCCAGGGTGTAGCTGGGGAACGCACCCAGAAACCTTGAGTCCCGAAGCCCAAGGCAGACATATATATATATATATAAGTATATGTATATATATATATATGTATCTATACATATACATACATGCAAATATTTTTATGTATGTATCAAACACATATAAAGATAAATATGAATATAAAGATAAATATAAATATATACATATATATATACAGATATATATGTATATGTATACGTAGAGCGCCAGGGCTTGTTTGGGGCAGGCGATGATCCTGCGGATGACCGCGGAGGACCCGGATGTGGAGGCCTCGCGCCACCTTGCTGCAGCAAGGCTACGGCTTCGGCCTCTGGGGCTCAGGCCCTAAACCCTAAACCCTAAACCCTAAGCCCTAAGCCCTAAACCCTAACCCCTAAACCCTAAACTCCTAAACCCTAAACCCTAAACCCTAAACCCTAAACCCTAAACCCTAAATCCTAAACCCAAACCCTAAACCCTAAACCCTAAACCCTAAACCCTAAACCCTAAACCCTAAACCCTAAACCCTTAACCCTTAACCCTTAACCCTTAACCCTTAACCCTTAACCCTTAACCCTTAACCCTTAACCCTTAACCCTTAACCCTTAACCCTAACCCTAAACCCTAAAGCCTAAACCCTAAACCCTAGACCCCAAACCGTAAACCCTAAACCTCCCCCTTCTGGCCCAGTCCAAGCCCAGAGGCCCAGCAAAGCCTTCATCCCTTCCTCGCTCCAGGCCTCGCCGGGCCGACAAGGGCCATCGTTTCCACCCTTTCGTCTTGGGGTTGAGGTCCTAGGTTTCGGATTTGGGTTGCTTTTTCCTTTGGGTCGCTTGGTGAGGCCCGACCTGCCAAGAAGACATCAGCGGCCTCATGACGCCTCCGGCGCAGCCGGCCACCTTCGATGCGACGCCTGGGCTTTGTTGGGTCTCCTTGCATCTTTGGGCTGTAAGAGCCGTCTCTCCGAGTTGGCTTTGCACAATGGGAGCCCCTAAACCCTAAACCCTAAACCCTAAACCCTAAACCCTAAACCCTAAACCCTAAACCCTAAACCCTAAACCCTAAACCCTAAACCCTAAACCCTAAACCCTAAACCCTAAACCCAGCAAGCCCTGAAAGGCCCTCCTTTAAAGGCTTGAATGCTGTTCACCGAGGACGACGCCGGACCCCAAGGAGCTCTCCAAAAAGCTGGAGCAGGCCGGCTTCGGGCTCATTGCCTTGACAAGGGGGGGTTCGATCCCTTCCTTGTTAGGGTTGAGGGTTTAGGGTTTAGGGGTTAGGGTTTGGGGGAGCATGGGAAAGAGCTTCCTTTGACAGGTGCCCGGCCGAGTCAGACGATCCTCCATCAATCGACGCGGGGCCCTGGATGACGTGGCGAAGTCGGCCGTCAAGAACCATCGGCTCCTGGGCATAGAGCTTACTGGTATGAACATAGGTGCAACTATAGTGAGTCAGTTCAACCCATGCAGGAGCCGCGTGATAGCGAAGGGGGATCCAGAGAACAGACTTCGGCTACTAGAAGTAGCAACAGTGAAGCTCGGTCTACTTTCTGCGTCATGGGACGTCTCATTGGTAGGAGATCCTGCTCCTTTGAGCCCCCTAACAGGGGGGGGGCGGGACGCCCTTGAGATAAGTCTAGAAGACGGGTCATAGGCGGACCGTGGCGTGTTTTTTTCAGAAGCCTTCCCTTTCCTCGAGTCTGGCCAAGGAAGAGTATCGCTTGCATCGCCTCAGCCAAGATGGGCAGTGACGAAGGCAACAAGGACCCACGCGGCAACTGGGAGGGAGCGAGCCCAAGATCAGCTCTGTAACATCCCTCAACTCGAGATGATGGCAGTGAGGGGCATATCTCAGCCTCAACCAAGCTGCGTGGCAGGATAAGATCCAGCAGGCGCTCACGAACTCTAAGAAGCGCCACCGGATGAGCATGTGCAAAGCCGTGGAGATGCTCGACCTCGCAGGCCCGCAGCTAGAACACACGTCAGCGGAGTGCGTGTGCGTGGGCAGTCCCAAAGTGTGCAGGCTTCGTAGCCAGGGGCTCACGTGCCCGACCACACGCGCAGGTCCCCTTTTTTGGAGATCCCAGTCCCTGTGATTCAGGATTCAGGGATGAAGAGGACAAGGAAGTCGTCAGCAACAAGCTGGAGACGCTGCAGAAGCAGCCCGGCACATCCAGGACCCCCTTTCCCTACTCAGAGACAGGATTTCCCCTACCCTTTGTGTTTCGGCAGACCAGGTCTTTAGACCATGTAATGCACCGGTTTTCGCTTTCAGTTCCCTGGGACTGCAGAAGCAGAGCGCATTCCTAATTGCCCTGAAGATTGTCCCCTTGTCAACTTGTTCTGCGATGTTCCCCTGCAGCACGAGCTAGACATTGGTGAGGTCGATTCCTGGGGTTATTTGCTCAACACGGAGCTTTGCCTTGCATTGCGAAAGCAAAACGGTGCAAACCCTGTTGGCCTTGGTACCCCTCCCCTTTCCTCAGAATGAGCCGCAGCCTAGTCGTCCAGCCGAGTAGCTGCAAGACCAACATCCTTGGGGCTCTTCACACAACAACAGGAGCAAAGTCGCAATCCCCAAGTTGGCAGCATTGAGCTTCCACTGTCCCTTCTACCATGTCACTCGAAGCTTGGGCCCCTGCCATAGCTTTGAGGTGCGTCCTCAAAGCCAGGGCGCTGCATCGCCAGACAGTGGCCAAGGCTCTGAGTCGAGGGGGCTTGGGGGCCTGGGCTAGCAGGTTTGGGGAGCCTCAAGACCTTGCTCCATCTCCAACATCCGGTTCAACGGTTCAACGTGTCTCCGCAGCCGCAGTGTGACAGTGTGACACGCAAACCAAACCACCAGCAAACTCCCAAGCCCTTGCAAGTACCTGAACCCTAAACCCCTAAACCACTGGGCTTCTCCTGGCTTCTCTCCTCCCTGGACAGGTTGCCCTCGAGACGGTTGGTGGGGACTTGCTGCCGGCCTCCGAGCTCGCCAAGGCGGGCGAGGCGCCCGGGGGGGAGGGTGGTGGGTTTAGGGTCTGAGAAAAAGGGGTGAAAAAGGGGGGGTGAAATTGGGGTTTAGGGGTTGAGGGGTTTGTGGCGAATGGGGGTTTGTTCTTCCCAAGCAGCTTTTGGATGACCAAGCGTGCCCCCCCAGACCCCTACCTCCGAACTGTTGTGATTTGATATGTTCTGGAGCCTCTAAACTCTAAACCCCCAAACCGTCCCTAACCCCAAACCTAGAACGAAGCTTCAAAGTGCCACTCCCCAACCCTGGGGGCCCCCTCATCTTCGGCACAGGGCACTGCGGAGGCCTCCAAGGACGGCAATGCCAAGGCCTCCAGCTCCGCAGAAGCTCGGCCAGGGGTGGTTTAGAGGTTGAGGGTTGCTGGGAGGTTTGGAGGGCCCGGCTTAAGGGGTAAGGCTAAGGGATGAAAGGGAAGTTTAGGATTTTTGGTTTGGGGCTTATGGGTGTATAGGGCTTGGTTCTGGAGTTTGGGCTTTGGGTGCCGGGTGCTTTGGGATGCCCGGAGATGTCGATGTACGTGTTCAGGGTCATCCAGTTCAGTTTCAAGGAGATTGAGGTCATCATGAACTCCTCTTTAGTGGTAGAATCAGAAAAAGAAGAAGAAGTAGTGGCAGTCGTCGTCATCGTGGTGGTAGTCGTGGTGGTGTTGGTGTTGTTCTGCAAACAGACACACGCTATGACTATCAGAATCCACAGCATGCGCCTCACTCGCTCAGGAGAAGCCCAGGGTCATCAGCAACCTCTCTGCGTCTGCGCGGGAGTTCAAGCCGGGGGCCCTACATTCGGCTGTGAGGCTTAGTGTTTTGGGGTGAAGAGCCTTGGTCTGGATTCCTGTTTTTGGGAATTGAGCTTTCCGTCTCTGTTACCTCTGAGCCCGAGCTTCAGGCCCTCGGCAAAGCAGGAGAGCATCGAGCAGAAGATCAAGAATGCGGTGAAGGCCGCGCACCAGCGCGCCCAGAAAGAGCAGGGGACCGTCGAGCCACCACCCCGAGGCTGGCGGTAGCTACTTCTCTGCTACTGCTACTGCTACCGCTACTGCTACCGCTACTGCTACTCCTGCTGCTCCTGCTGCTGCTGCTGCTGCTGCTGTTGTATTTTGCCGCGAATACTTTCGAAAAAGAGACATGTCTATGTCACAGATTTTTTTTGGCTTTCGAGTCGAGGGGCGGGTGTTTTGCATGGTTCCCTGAGTTTAGGGTTTCGGGTTTTAAGGGGTTGAGTTCTTTGGGCTGAACCAACTTCCGCAGCCGCCGTATCTCAACGGCAGCACGTGTCCGGCAGCTCTTGACGCGATGATCGGTGCCATTGCACGCGATGCATCTATGAACCTGCTTCCCCATCTTGAGCAGGTTCTGCGGCAAATTATGTAAAAATACTTCGTGAAGCACGCGCTGCACTAAACGATGGATGCCCCCGTAGCGTGGACCGTGCCCTGGCCAATGGATGCGCTTGTGCCACAGACGATGCCTGATCATGCGAAACGCAATGGATGCCTGGTCGCACGGATCCCGCGCAACGCAGTGGATGCCCGCGTAGCACGGATGTTATCACCCCAAGAAAAAACACCGCAAACCACCCACACGACGAGCAACAACACCGCAAATACGGATGTTTGCAGCATGGACGTCATCATCCGGAAACCTACGTTTTTAACCCCCCCCTCCCCCCTACTCCTACTCCTAGTCCTAGTCCTACTCTACTCCTTCTTCTTGTTTAAGGTTCCTCGGGGAGGTGTGAGGGTTTGGGGTTGGGCCCTTGCGGGTTCTTTCCAACATGGGAAGCTGAAGTACATGCCGCGAAGTGGGTGAAGTTGTTTCTGACCCTACGCCCTCTAACCACCCCCCCCCACCCCCCCACAAGCTCTGCGAGGCTATGATGAATGGGGCAACCCCTATGCACAGGGCTGGGGGTCGCATTACCAGCAGTGCGACTACGGCTACGTGCAGGGCTATGACCAGGGCTACAACACTGGCTACAACCAGATGTACAGCCAAGGATGCGGCCAGGCCTCAGTCCTGCCCTGAGGGTTTGGGGTTGAAGGCATTTGGAGCTTGGCGACCATCTGTCTGGGCATTGCCTTTTCTCGAAGCCTGTCAGTTGATGTAGAGTCAATGTAGAGGCAGCAATGCAGGTTCCTTCGTAGAGCAAGTCTTGTCCGGTGAGAGTTTGTGTGTGTCTGGAATCGCGCGGAGGCTTACGACCCAACCTGGAACAATGGCTGCGGCTATGCGCAGGCGGGCCTTGAAGTACTATGCCTGCTGCCCTGCAACGTTTTCAAAATTCTGGGCCACCTTGCGTGATGAAATTGTGTCCCCGTGCCCGACGTGTGCATTTCGTCCTGCGTGCCCTGCGCCCTCGCCCCGTGCATCTTAACCGGAAGAGCTCGAGCTGATGCGCGCAGGGCAGCCCGCCATGGCAGCAGATGCCGCAGCAGCAGAACTGGATGCAGGCGCCGCCTTGCTGTCAGAGCGATGTCCATGCCGCCCAGCCCCCTCACCTCGAAACATGAACTTACAGGCGGGCAGACCTCTTGGCTCGAGTGTATGCGGACATTGCACAACATGTATGCTGAGAGTCACCCCGGACCTGGGAAACCCGGACCTGGGAAACTCTGAGCCACCCTCAAAACTGGGGCGTCGTGACGCTGATGTTCCTGCAGGGCAATCCTGGGCAGAACTGCTGGATGACACCAGAAGGACACCGGGCTCACACAAGCTGCATGGTGTTGCAGACGAGCACCCTGTGATGGGGCGATCTTTTGAGCTCGCTTGGGCAGTTTTCTAGTTTTCTGGCGTTTGATACCTTACACCTCCAGCCGTTTCGATACTGGGTTGGAAGGGGGTATATGCGTATGTACATGCATGCGCAGACGCATGATGTGTAATCTGATCCTCGACCCTTCAGGAGCTCAGGCGGCGTATGGGTCCAACTGCTACAACTACTACGGGGGCAACTACGCCGGCTATGGCAGCCGGGCTTGAAGGGCATTGGGGGGTTCAAGGTGAAGGGTTTAGGGTTCAGATGGGTTGAGGGTTTAAGGTTGAAGGTATTGGGGAAAGGTTGCTAGGCCTTGGAGGACTTGATGCGATTTTTTTGAGGTCTCCTTGGATGTTTTGGGGCAGTTCAGGGGACTTCGGGTTGTGAGGGCTGCCTCTTCGAGGTGTTCGTTTCAAGGGTCTCCTAAACCCTTATAAACCCTAAACCCTAAATCCTAAATCCTAAACCCTAAACCCTAAACCATGAAACGGATCTATACACCAAGATCCCCTTTCGCGGCCCTACGTCGGTCTGCGTCTCGCTTCCGAGGCCAGAGTCAGCAGCCTTCCTACGGAGGCGGGCTGAGAATCCACGGGCTCCGCCGGAAGACGGAGGGTTCAGTCGGGGTTTACAGGATTGGGAGATTTTCTAGTATTTGTAGTCTTTGTAGTCTTTGGGATGTTCGGGATGTTTGGGATGTTTGGGATGTTTGGGATGTTTGGGATGTTTGGGATGTTTGGGATGTTTGGGATGTTTGGGATGTTTGGGATGTTTGGGATGTTTGGGATGTTTGGGATGTTTGGGATGTTTGGAATGTTTGGGATGTTTGGGATGTTTGGGATGTTTGGGATGTTTGGGATGTTTGGGATGTTTGGGGGCTGAGAATTGAGGAAGACTCCAGGAGCACTGTCCTAGTGGCACCGAGGCGAGGCGTACTCAGGGCTTCAGGGTTCAGGCTTTCAGGGGAGGGGGATCTCGAGTCTGGTCTCTTCTCGTTGAGTGGACCATTAAAGGCATTAGAGCTTGAGCTCCCGCACTTGATGGTCGTGCCGCACCTTTGCAACGATTTGGATTCGGCTGCTGCCCCCTGGGGGCCGTTATTGGGGGTTTAGGGTTTAGGGATGTTTAGGGTTTAAGGTTTAGGGTTTAGGGTTTAGGGTTTAGGGTTCCTGAACTCTGAGCCTGGAGGAACCAAGCCTCAGAAGCCTCAGCTCTCCGCGCTGAGGGCCACCTTGGCAAAACGCTGCCTGGGGATCCGCTTAGAGGAGGCCCAGATTGGGGTTGGCCAAGAGGGTCTTGGGCTAGAGGGGCTTGTTGGCCAGAGTCGATGGTTTAAGTCTTGCCTGGGGCTTCAAAGGCTGCCTCGTCATCGTCTTTGGATCGGCAGCTCCAACTTTAAAGGTTCGCTGCAAAGGCTCGAATCATGAGGCTCCAGGCAGGAGGCAAGGGGGCAAAATTTCATACCCCACCAGACCCGAGCACCTTTCCGATTCCCATTATATACTGCTAGGATGGAGTATCATTGGTATCATGGTGGGAAAATGGGTTGTCATGCTACGAGAGGCCAAAGAGGGATGAAGGCTTCAGCTGGAGCCTTACGCGGAAGCAGCTCCTAGAAAGGAGGACTTCGCAGGATTACCGAGCTATCACTTCTGTGTGCTGCTGGTGGCGGTTGCTGCGCAGACATGGGTCGTACCCTGTGTTTCCAGGCATGAGATCAAGACACTCTCTCCTCAAAGTGGGGTCTTCAATCGATCCCTCCAAACCGCTCAATGAATCAATGAAACATGAACCCCCCCCCCAAAGTCCCCAATGTCCCCAAAGCCCCCGAGTTTGAGGCATCCCTGTGAGCTGCGCACGGATGGAATGAGTGTGGCCGTCGCGGAGGTTAGCCGCTTCAAGCCATGGGTGTGGTGTTCAGGTAGGCTCTGGGGTCAAGGGCTTTTGGGGCTTTAGGCTTTGGAGGTTTGGGGAATTTCAGGGCTTTGATGGTTCAGAGTTCGGGGTTGGTTTAGGATTTGTGGTGTAGGTCTTCATCCTTCCCTCTGTGAGCCAAAACCCTCCCTTCCATGAGCCGGACCCCAAAGCCCTTTGAGCCCTAAGCCCAAACGCCCCAAACCCCCCAAAGCACCAGGCAGTTTGCTACCCTCCGGCTGCCAATGTCAATGACTTCAATTTTGTCAATGCTTTCCTGCTCCGGATGGGCAGCTGTCAAAGACTTTAAGATCTCAGTACGGCTTCTTGTCATTGCGCTTCTAGGGCTCGGGGCTGAAACCCTTAATTCGAGCGAGCCGAGGCTTTAGATTCTCTAACTTGGGAGCCCAAATGTCCGAGCTGCCGGATCGTCAAGTGATGCCGGGCTCTGTTTGACAGCTGCCCAGCCAGTCCCTCAGACTCCCGTAGAGAGGACCAGGCACCAAGACGCTAAGCCCTTAAACTCCAACCCCAAGCCCCCAAACCCTCCTCCCCCTGACCCCCCATAAGCCCCTGAACCCTGAACCCTGAACCCTAAACCCTAAACCCTAAACCCTAACAGAAAGCTTGCCGTTCTCACGGGCTGAGCGGAACTCTGGCGCTGGACAAAGCTTCCAGCAAACTCGCAGAGTTGAGCTTACAAAAGGCTGCAAGCAAGCACTGTGAGTTAGCGGGTGGGTGTGGGGTTCAGGGTGCAGGGTTTAGGGTTGGGGGGCTTGATTTGGGGGCCAACTTCATAACGGATCCAGCGGGTTTCAGTAAAGCCCAGGCCAGGGCGGAGGGGTTTTGGGGGAGTGGTCGTTTCCTTATTCTAGCAGGAAAAAGAAAGTTCTTCCCTTTTCCCCCTTGGTCATTGGACAAGTAAGTTTCCAACTCCGTCCCAGCTTGTAATGAGCCGCAAGCGGCGAGGGCTGCCGACGCGGCGGCCCTGAAGTTGTCCGAACAGGGCCCTTTAGTGGGAGAAAGAATCTCCCCCAAACCCTACACCCCGAACCCTAAACCCTAAACCTAAACCCTAAACCCTAAACCCTAGACCCTAAAACAGGGCCGTGTATAGGGTGAAAGAATCTCTAGTCCTATGCAGCGCAACGAGAAGCTCAGAGGCGACGCCCCCAAGGGGTGCCTGAAGTTCAAGCAACCTAGGGTTTAGGGTTTAGGGTTTAAGGTTTAGGGTTGGGGTTTAGGGTTTAGGGTTTGGGGTTTAGGGTTTAGGGTTTAGGGTTTAGGGTTTAGGGTTTAGGGTTTAGGGTTTAGGGTTTAGGGTTTAGGGTGAAAGACCCAAGGGGCAGCTTGTACTCTACGAACAAGCCGGAAGGGCCTAGTTCTGGGACGGGACGAAAGAACTCCATCATTTTTAGACCTCGAAGCCCTAAACCTTAAACCCTAAACCCTAAACCCTAAACCCCAAACCCTCCAACCCAGACTTCGGCGTTTGGCACCCCACATGCGGCAGGCTTGCTCCTGCGGCGGAGAATGCCGTGCTCATTTCGGGTTCAGGGTTCAGCGCGCAGCCCAAGACTGAATCAAGGCGGCCGGGGCGCCTGCATCAGGGTTTGGCGGCCCTGGGGCACCCTGAACCCTAAACCCTAAACCCTAAACCCTAAACCCTAAACCCTAAACCCTAAACCCTAAACCCTAAACCCTAAACCCTAACCCCAAGCAGAACCTCGTGGTGACACGTGGAGCCAGCTGGAAGTTCCCAGGAAGCCCGCCCCACCTTCGGGGCAAAAGGGACCGCATGTTGAAGAGCCAGGTCCTCGAGTCCTCAACCCGAAACTCCCCCCCGGCCCTACCCTGGCCCCCATGAGCCGGGGTTGAGGGTTGATGTTGAATGCGCAGTAATATTTTTGCGCCAGAACCCTTCTATGGCCCTCTACAAGCCCCTAAGCCCTAGGAGTTTGCTTCTTGAGTTAAGCCTTAAGGGGCTTTCAGGTACCTTTTTAGCTTTGCTGCTTTTTCTTAACTTTCTAGAACAAGGAATCTCTTTTCTGCAGGGGAGTAGAGTAAAGAGCCCCCAACTCCACGCCAACCCCAGAGAGGTACCCTCAAACTACTGCAAGTCCTTCCTATTGTTATTCACCATTATTTTGTGATTGTTGTTGTTATTACTGTTGCTGTCATCATTATTGTTATTATCATGACACACACTCTGATTTGCAAGACCCTGCTATCGTTTAAGGGTTCCTTACCGAATGACGGGGGCCTCCTAAACCCTAAGCCCCGGGGCTACAGGCGAAATTCCGCTCCCGATTCCTCGTTCGGCCATCGCCGAGGAGTGGCTTGGGGGGGTCTGATTCCTCAACCGTTCTAGGGGTTCAGGGTTCAGGGTTTGGGGTTTAGGGTTTAGGGTTTAGGGTTTGGGGTTTAGGGTTTCGTGAGTCATTTACCTGCTAGCTTTTTTGGCTTCTGCCCGTATGTAGGGGGTTGAAAACCTGCAATTTTGCAGGGCCTTGGGGTTGGGTTTGGGGTTTAGGGTTTTGGAGTTTCTCCTTGACTTATCGGCCACGACGACAGTATTGAGTTCTGAGAACCCAGACTTTGGGTTTGGGGTTTAGGGTTTCGGGTTCGCAACTTTAAACGAGATTCGGTTGGAAGGTCCCATCCGCCGTGAAGCAACGAACCCCAGCATCCTGGAAATCTTAGCCCTCGAACCCCCCACTTATTGCGCCCAAACCATATGCAGCAAACCTACACTAGAGCGTAATGCGAACCCTGAACCCCGAACCTGCGACCAGAGCGCGTGTGGATGTCCTGAAGGCACAATACTCGTCTTAAAAAACTCCTTTTTTTTTGCAGTCATAGCAAACTGAAGGGCCCAAATCCCTCTCGAACCTTTGAACCCGAAGCACGAAGCTCCAAAAGCCAGAAGCCTAAGCCCTTAAAGGGACCTTCACCTCCAAAAGTTGAAGAGAGCCCAAGCCCTAAAACCCCGAAACTCGAGGTTTCGTGTCATCTTGCCCAAGCAGAATTGGACGCCTACTCTGTGTTTTGTTGCAGGGTTGACTGTTGAGGGCTTAGGGTTTGACGCTTCGGCTTCAGGGTTGTGGCATGTCCAGTGGGTTCTTTTCTGGAGATGAGTTGGCAAGCTGTCAAGACTTTGTTTGCTGAGTTTTCGTTCTCACAGAGTTTGCACACCTGGTGTCCGAAACTTTGCAGACAAGTCTTCAGGCCAGGAGGAACCCGAGCCGACACTAGCACGCAAGACAGCAAATCCTTACGTTTACGGTTTAGGGTTCTCAGCCCTTGAACCCTAAGCTGTCGTGCCCCATTGCCGAACAGAGGAGCCTGAGCAGTGCGAGTATGTGCCGTTACAGCGGACATGAGGGACCTACCTTAAAACATCATTGCATTGAGGCCCCTCCAACGACATGCAAGAGACAGAGATTGCCCTAAACCCTACTTGGTTCAAGCGTTACGGTGGAAACCGGAGCCGAAAAGCAGGGGCTCGACAGCATGGGCGGAGGAGAGAAGCGTAGCGCTGGGTACCAGCCCGAAGGCGAGCCCGTCGCCAAAGCTGCGGCCAAGGATCTGAGCATCACTGTGCATTATGCTACCTCTGGAGAGCTGCTCAAGACGGCGACCGTGTCCTCGAATGCCACAGTGGAATGGTTGAAGGCCATTCTCAATGATGGTTTAGAGGGCAGGGTGGTGCGGCAGCTGCTCAAAGAGAACGACTCGCTTCCGGACGACAAGACGCTTGAGGCTTGTGGCATCGCGCTAAACCCTAAACCCTAAACCCTAAACCCTAAACCCTAAACCCTAAACCCTAAACCCTAAACCCTAAACTCTAAACCCTAAACCCTAAACCCTAAACCCTAAACCCTAAACCCTAAACCCTAAACCCTAAACCCTAAACCCTAAACCCTAAGCCCTAAGCCCTAAACCCTAAACCCTAAACCCTAAATTCCCACCCAGGCCTGCTTAGGCCGTACCCACCCTTTTCAGGGTCCCTGGACCCAGCACCACACCCGACAGCGACAAACACCATCGCTTGGAGTTACTATGCAAGCCTAAAGAGTTGTGTTGAGCGTGAGCTGCACCTCCAGTGCCGGTGCAGTACCCCGCCTGGGGTACCCCGCCCCCCTTCTCCGATTCTCAAGTATTGAGAAACCTGGCGACCTGTTCCGAAAATGGCTTCTGCAGGTGGTCCCTGGGCCCCCCCCTGGCCCCCCCTCCGGAGCCCCTGGTGCCGGGCCCCTGGCAGAGTGTGTGCAGGGACCAGAGGGGCCGTATGGCGGGTCAGTCTGGGCGATTGCTCAAAACCCACAACCAAACCCAAAAACCTGGTTTTGCCCCCTTAGGCCCCCCTGCCCCCTGGCCCCCGCCCCCCCCCGGCCCCCCCTCTGCACCCCCCCCCCCACCCCCCTTCCCCCGCCCTCTTCCCCCCCCCCTTCCCCACCCCCCCCTCCGCCCCTTCTTCCCCCTGCCCCCATCTGTTTCTGCGTCTGTCCTACCCAACCGTTCAAAGGATGGGGGTGGGAAGTGGGAATTTAGGGCGTTAGCCCGAAACCCTAAAAGGAGAAAAGTTGGGTGGATGCCTGCGTAAGCAGGGGGTGGGAAAAATAAAAGAACCCAACCTTTCTGGTTGTGGTGGCTCCAACTTCAATACACGCCGCCGCGACATATGCCGCCCCCTCACACCCCCTGGGTGTGTTGGGGCGCCATCTCCGCATGAAATCTACTGCCTGACTTATCGGCCACGACGACAGTATTGAGTTCTGAGAACCCAGACTTTGGGTTTGGGGTTTAGGGTTTCGGGTTCGCAACTTTAAACGAGATTCGGTTGGAAGGTCCCATCCGCCGTGAAGCAACGAACCCCAGCATCCTGGAAATCTTAGCCCTCGAACCCCCCACTTATTGCGCCCAAACCATATGCAGCAAACCTACACTAGAGCGTAATGCGAACCCTGAACCCCGAACCTGCGACCAGAGCGCGCGTGTGGATGTCCTGAAGGCACAATACTCGTCTGAAAAAACTCCTTTTTTTTGCAGTCATAGCAAACTGAAGGGCCCAAATCCCTCTCGAACCTTTGAACCCGAAGCACGAAGCTCCAAAAGCCAGAAGCCTAAGCCCTTAAAGGGACCTTCACCTCCAAAAGTTGAAGAGAGCCCAAGCCCTAAAACCCCGAAACTCGAGGTTTCGTGTCATCTTGCCCAAGCAGAATTGGACGAGGAATGAGGCAGCGCTCTGGCTGCCTACTCTGTGTTTTTGTTGCAGGGTTGACTGTTGAGGGCTTAGGGTTTGACGCTTCGGCTTCAGGGTTGTGGCATGTCCAGTGGGTTCTTTTCTGGAGATGAGTTGGCAAGCTGTCAAGACTTTGTTTGCTGAGTTTTCGTTCTCACAGAGTTTGCACACCTGGTGTCCGAAACTTTGCAGACAAGTCTTCAGGCCAGGAGGAACCCGAGCCGACACTAGCACGCAAGACAGCAAATCCTTACGTTTACGGTTTAGGGTTCTCAGCCCTTGAACCCTAAGCTGTCGTGCCCCATTGCCGAACAGAGGAGCCTGAGCAGTGCGAGTATGTGCTGTTACAGCGGACATGAGGGACCTACCTTAAAACATCATTGCATTGAGGCCCCTCCAACGACATGCAAGAGACAGAGATTGCCCTAAACCCTACTTGGTTCAAGCGTTACGGTGGAAACCGGAGCCGAAAAGCAGGGGCTCGACAGCATGGGCGGAGGAGAGAAGCGTAGCGCTGGGTACCAGCCCGAAGGCGAGCCCGTCGCCAAAGCTGCGGCCAAGGATCTGAGCATCACTGTGCATTATGCTACCTCTGGAGAGCTGCTCAAGACGGCGACCGTGTCCTCGAATGCCACAGTGGAATGGTTGAAGGCCATTCTCAATGATGGTTTAGAGGGCAGGGTGGTGCGGCAGCTGCTCAAAGAGAACGACTCGCTTCCGGACGACAAGACGCTTGAGGCTTGTGGCATCGCGCACGGTGCAGTGCTCAAGGCCGTCTTACAAGAAGCCTTTCCTGTGCTCTATATCTCGGAGCCTTGCACGTTCACCGAACTCTCAAAGAGAGGAGACGGCTGGATCATCAGGTGTGGTGATGGAGACCTACAGGGCATGGTGGATGAAAAGGAACATGGGAGGCACGCTGATCTAGCCTACGTCCCCAGAGATGCCACGGGGGTCGTCGCTGCCATGAAGGAAGCTGCCCCGGGTCTCTCGGACATCCCAATTTGTGTCTCCAGCGATTGCGATGATGGTGGTCAGATCATTGTCATTGGCCACCCTGGGTCCGACCCAAAGAAAGGCTGCCTTAAAGCCCTGCACATTCGCAAGATGGTCGACGACGACCGCATCAGTCAGAAGGCTGACCCGGAAGACCCGGAGATGTCTGGCGTGTGGTCCCTTGCGACGCTGGAGCCCATAGACATGAAGGCAAGGCTGTACAAGGGCTTCAACTGCGACGAGGATGATGAAGGTGATGAGGATGTGAACAGCGAGATCTCGGCCCTCACTGGGATCATGAACGACAAGCTTCAGAAGCACTTCATCTTCAGCTTCAAGGACGAAGTTGCCAACGCCCCGATGATCTACGGTGGCTACGCCGGTGACGGCTCCATCGTTGGCGTGCTGACGTCCCGCATGTGGTCCTGATGCTAGGGGTGCTTTTTGGGGCAGCAGGGCCAAACATCAACAAGATTCAACAAGTAATTGCCTACTTTGAAGAGGTTCATTTTAAGTTGTCTGTGTAGGATGAATTATCTTGGGGGTTCGTTCTCGGACTGCTCCATGCCGGCTCCAAGACCCAAGCAGCTGGCAACCTGCAAGACTGAACATGTACGCACACATCAAGAAGTGGACACAGTTCTACATCTGTAAAGCTTCGTGGCAGGCTGAGGCTGTAGGAGACCCTGGATCCTAGACCGCAGCTCTCCCTAAGGCCGGAGAGTGTAGTTGAGCGACCTTCCACCGCCAACCCTGACCTCCCCGCCTAAATTCTTCTGCATCCCTTAGAAGAGCCGATAAAAGGACCCTTACAGGTTTCCATACGGGAACCTGGAGACAGCCTTGCAGGATTCACCAACGGAACCCTTGAAGGAATGTCGAAAGGAACCTTAGATCCCTGACTCCGGCGCGGCTCACCGAGGCCGTTTTTAATACTTGAAAGAAACTCTTAATGTAACCCTTCACTAGGTTTGGTTTGGGCTCCTAAAATGACGAGCCCAAGAAAACCTGCTAGGACCCGTTTCAAGCCTTTCAGACACCCTTTAACACCCGTCAGACTGTGGGTCATGGAAGGCTCCTGAAGCCGCAGGCTTGTAGAGAAGAATCCGCACAACAAGCTGGACAACAAGCCCTAAACTCCAAACTCAGACTTTCCGCCTGTCAAAGTACAACCCCCCCCCCCCACCCGACAAGAAACAAGACACACCCAAAGGCTGAACCCTAAACCTTAAACCAGGTAGTGCCGTTAGCAGGGTGGGGGGGGGGGCTGCTCGTTTGCTCCAGACGAGTTGTCTTTTCCTTCTAACCCTCCCTTTCTCGTCTTGACCAAGCCAGAACCCCCGCCAGGCCAGGACCCTTAACCCAAATACCCGAATGCCCTAAACCCTAAACCCTAATCCCTAAACCCAAACCCTAAACCCTAAACCCTAAACCTTAAACCCTAAACACTGAACCCTGAACCCTGAACCCTAAACCCAAAGCTCTAAACCCTTATCCCACATGCCCTAATGCCCTAACCCCATGCAAGCTCAGGTTCAAGCCTTGGGCAGCCGGTGTGAGAGGCGTACTCAGCAAGGGATCATTAAAAATCACAAGATGTACGGTAAAAAGCTCCTGAATTTTCTTGTTCGCCAAACGACTAAATTGCACCTTTCTTGACCATAGAGTTAGGATTGTTATTCAGGTGTCCACTCGCAAACAAAAAGAGTAAATCAATTGCTGTATGCGATGCACTTTCGGTCCAAGCCACTGCGGCTGTTACTCAAGCTCGGCGCAGAACTGTTGACCACGGCATTTGGGCTCCAAGGACAAACGCCAGAAATTCACAGCGCCGCTTCGGCAGGCATCCACCCAGCATTTAGGAAGAACCCATGAAGCGTCCACCAGAAGCCCCTAACCTTAGCCCCAGTTGTTCTCGGATTTAAAGACATGGCTTCGCCTCCTAGGCTGAGTTGATGCCATGGAAGACAGCTGGAGGGCACGATGGCCCATGCGCCTGCGTGCCTTGTGGTCGGTCATTCGGCCGCCACTTTTGAGACTGGGTTGCCGCTATATGGAAGTTGTACGTTTCTGCAAAGTATCATGTATACGGACATGTATATGCGTATTCCAAAATGTTTCGTTATCATGGTACGTTAAATTCAGTTACCATACGATGGAGAGCTGTGGCAAATTTCAGTGCCCGCCCCTAACAGCAACACCCAAGGAGATACCGGGAAATTGCTCCGGCAGCAGGACTGCTTTATGCGATTTGGCAGCGGCGGCAGTGGCAAAGGCAGACGGAGATGGCGGCAGAGGCCGTCAGAGAAGGCCGCTTCATGGAGCAGTGTTGCTGGGGTTGATGTGGAATGAACAATTTTGGACCATTGTGGACCTAATCCCTATATACCCTAAACCCTAAACCCTAAATCCTGAGCCCTAAACCCCTGTACAACCAACCCATATAGAAATTTTCATGTTTTTTTGCGCCCCTAGGCTCGTTGCTGCTCGTGAACGTGGAAGGCCTCGCTAAAGGTGCGAACCTTTCTGGCACCGTGTCTATCCAGACGCTGTGCTTGGGCAGCCTGTGTTGCTGTTGCCGAGCTTGAAGGACGTTGCCAGCAGCAAGGTACTAGGAAATTTGCTTCACAGCCTCTAAACAGAACCCAGGTGCACGCGGACGTTGAGATCGCTGATGTTCGATAATGAGAACCTGGGGACTGCCAAGAAGTTTTGTTCGATTGGTTTGAACTTCGAGACAACGATCTGAGCTAACTTGCACCCCCAAAAGACCTTGAGCCTTATAGCCTTTGAGCCTTAGATGAAGAGATGTCATGTGTTCTAACAGTATCCGAGGAGCCCTAAACCCTAAACCCTAAACCCTAAACCCAAAACCCTAAACCCTTTTAGGAAGATGGTGGAGTTGGTTAGCGACGCGGCTGAGCGAGCGACGCACTCGTCGCCGCTGTTGGAGTTGGGTGGCGACGGCTGGCTGGTCATGGCCAACATTAACGCTCATCTGATGGAGGCGTTTAGGGTTTAGGGTTTAGGGTTCAGGGTTTAGGGCCTTTATAGAATCTTTAGGGCCTTTTTTAAGCTCAACCTTGACCGGCCAGGGTCTGCAGGGGAGGGTTTGAGGGACTTTTTGAGCATGTTGAAGGATTTCAGATTTGCAGTGTTGGCTTCGCCGCTGAAAACTGGGTCTTTTCCAAAGGAGATTCTATCATGCTAGACCCAGCATTGAGGGGACATCGTGGGCTCCAGCTTTGGGAACAGCCATTCACTGCGACATCGTTTCGTCTGGCAGGGTTTCGGGGTTGTTTACGGTCCAAAGCTGGGCTCCTAGGTTAGGATCCGGTACTCATTGATACCCGAAGCCTTCTCCCAGGCCTCTTGCACATCCGAGGCCCCTGCGATGCTGAACCCGAAGCTCTCCAACTCTTAACTCAGCGCTGCAAGCCGAGCCTTCCCAATAAAACCCAAAACCCTAAACCCTGAACCCTAAAGCCCAAACCCTGAACCCTAAACCCTGAACCCCCAAAAGCCCAAAAGCCCAAAAGCCGGTTAAACCCCGAAAGCCCTCGGCCTTGGAGTTACTTGGTAGCAGCGGCCACGCCGCCGCGGCGTGCGGCTTCAAAGTGCGAGTGGTCGAGTCCCTCGTCTGCGCCAGTTCGAGGTTGAGGGTTGGTGCGAGTCAGGGCGAGGGGCTCGAGAGCTTAGGCAGGTTTCGGGTTGAGGGTTGAGGGTAGGTGGGCAGTGGGGGGCTGGATGGCTTGTGGGGTGGTTAAGAGGGCTCAGGGGGCTTAGGGGGTTTAGGGGATCTTGTGGCCCTCGATGCCTCCCGTTGGGTGCACAGGTTCCTGTATGGGCTGGTGAACGACCGGACCACCACCTCGAGACAGCAGCTGCGGGTGCCCGACTTGGGTTTAGGGTTTAGGGTCAGAGGGCTTGGGGTGGAGGGTTCCGGTTTTCTCCTTCCGAATGCAGAGATTGGCCCTCTGGGGTGTTGGCAGGTACGAGGGTGAAGAGGGAGCTCTTTCGTGAACCCGAAGTCCTAGCTTCAGCAGGTCCAAGGTTGCTGGTGCCGAACCAACTCCGGAAATCCCAAACCCTCAGCCCCAAGCCCTAAGCCCTAAACCCCGAACCCCTAAACCCCGAAGCCCTGAACAGGTCTATGTCGTGCGGGAGAGCGACTTGCGAAACTTGCCGGAGGCGCGTCGGGACTCTGGGCTTCAGGGTTGAGAGCCGCGAGGGTGTTTGCAGAGGTTTCAACGCGAAGGCCTATCGCGCATCATCTAGTATTCTATCATTGTTGTTTATATGTATAGATAGCACGATCTATGTTTTATATCATGATGATGATGATGAGGATGATGATGATGAGGATGATGAGGATGATGATGATGAGGATGATGAGGATGATGAGGATGAGGATGATGATGAGGATGATGATGATGATGAAGATGATTGCGATGATGATGAACATCATATAAATATACTTCGCAGTATTACATATTAGATGTTGCTATGTTTCAGAATAGTGTATTCTATATAAGAGTTATATACTATAGAATTTAGCATACAATGGCAAATCATCACATAGCACACGCACACGCACACGCACACGCACACGCGCACGCACACGCACACGCACACGCACACACCCACACCCACACCCGCACGCGCACGCGCACGCGCACGAGCACGCGCACGCGCACGCGCACGCGCACCCGCGCACCCGCACACCCACACACCCACACACCCACGCACGCACGCACGCACGCAC
>CAJNDS010000027.1:0-27500 GCA_905221605.1 Symbiodinium natans
TTGTGGGTGTTTACATGGACAGCTCTCTAAATTATGGCTTCCCTTTTTGGGTACCCTACATCATAGGGTCGCCTTATACTACGACAGAAGGGATCACATGTTTAGAGACGTGACCCTAGTTTGAGGTTGAGGGCTTGTGGGGGGTTAGGTGCGGTTTTTCACATCGCGACTTCTGTTGGCAGGAGATCGACCAAGGCGAAGCCAGCAGAGCCTCGTCATCCAGCTTCTCAAGCCGCCCACAACTGGGTGCCTATGCTGCAAAGAGCGCTTCTTCGCATGCAGCTCAAGGGCATCTTCGCCAAGCAAACTGCGAAGGGGACTGCTCCACAAGATGGTACTGGTACCCGTTATAGGCAACTTTCTGCCAGGCTCTTCCTCAAACAAACCTCCCCACTAAACGGGCGCTGATGTAGAATTCAACCTCCTCTGCATAAACCGTGAGAAGCGTGGTTGAGCTACAGGCGTGGCTGGCTTCTGATGTCTCTAAACTTGCTCATCGCCCTGGTGATGGTGCTGCCAGCTCACATTGCGTTGGGGGGAGATTTCCTAGGTGGGATAAGGGGGACCCTTAAAAGGGAACCCCTTCTTAACCCTCTTCTGGCTCTCTTAACAAGGGACCTTATTCAGAGGGTCTATATCCCCTAATCCTATCCCTTAAGATTTCGGCCCCACTCGGGGTCTGTCGATCTTCATGGGGCCGAAACCCACAAACCCTAAACGGCAAGGGCCCTGCTGAGTGCCAGGTGTCCTTCTGCATCGTGCTGGCCGATGTAGTCAGGACTCGCCGTGCCAGTTCTTGCCCTAAACCCTAAACCCTAAACCCTAAACCCTAAACCCTAGACCCTAGACCCTAGACCCTAGACCCTAGACCCTAAACCCTAAACCCTAAACCCTAGACCCTAAGCGACGGCAGAGTTCGCCCCCTAAACCCCAAATCCGATCACGTTGTCAACTTGTCAACCTTAAGGTCTTTCAAACCCTGCAAAGCTCTGCAGGCTCCAGAAGCCCTATAAACCGGGTAGCCCCCCTAGAAACTCGATGATCAACCCTGTAAACCCCAAAGCCCCTATAACCCTTAAGTTGAGGGTTATAGGGGTAAGGGTTCTGGGGGTTATAGGGTCTGAGGGGTCATAGGGCTTAACTGGGTTTGCGGGGTTTCTAGGGCTGAAGGGGTTTATGCGCTTGGCAGGGTTCCTAACGCTTCCTAATAATAATAATAGTAATACTAATAATAGTAATAATAATACTAATAGTAATAATAATAATACTAATAATAATAATTCGAATAATAATAATAAGAATAGTAATAATAATAATCGTAATAATAATAGTAATAATAATACTAATAGAGCATTGACTCAGCTGCCAGGCAACCTCCGAGCCTGCTCGATCCGCCGCCGGACCATAAGGTGCTCCCAGCAATGAGGTTAAGGTGCCCTAAACCCTAAACCCTAAACCCTAAACCCTAAACCCTAAACCCTAAACCCTAAACCCTAAACCCTAAACCCTAAACCCTAAACCGTATGTTTAGGTGTTTAGGGTTTTGGGGTTTTGAGGAACCGAGAAGTTGGGGATGGAACGGGCCCATCGTGGGTTCTGCCGACCTACGAGCTGTTGGTGAGCGAGCGACCTGGGTCGGCTTGCGCCCTTGGGCTTCGGGTTTCGGATTTGGGGATGTTTGGGGCTTAGGGTTTAGGTGGCAAGTTGCGAAGTTGCTGAGGTTGTTTAGATTTTTTGAGGTTTGGGGTGCTTCGGCAGTTTAGAATTTAGAGTCTTGTCGGGTGCTTAGGGTAGTTTAAGGTTTTCTTGATTCGGGTAGTTTCGGGCCTCGGATATTTTAGGATATAGGGCAGGTTCGGCTTTGGGGCTGTTAGGGTCGAGTGTGAAGGACATTCGACAAACAGATCACACGGGAGTATCCTCTAACTCGGGTGCGCCTTCGTACCTCCCAAATATGGCAGAGTCTCCGCGGAATAAGGACCCCTAAACCAAGCCACTAAGTTTTCGGAAACCTTCCACAAACGCGTGTCGGTCAGGTCCAAAGCCAAAAGCCATGAGTGTCTGGAGCCCTGGCGCTTGGGGTTTAGAGTTTAGGCTCACTCACGAACTTCGTTTCATGTGACCAGTCCTCCAAGGCAGTGGCACAAGGTGACAGCAGCTGCAAAACTGGGTTGCTATGAAGCACTCAAATGGGGGTGTCCCAAATGCGGGTGCAATATTGGGGCGGTTCGGGTCATGTGTATGAAGGGGTTCCTGATTTTGGGAAATGCCCGAATAAAGTCACCATCATACCTGATCAAGGTAACTACTTCGTTTTAGTTCCTCGACAACAGCAACCCAGAAAACCATGCACAGTGCACGCAGTGGGCCAATTGGCCCCTCAGTCGGGCACGACGATGTGAGTCAATCCTCCGACGTGGGGGACTGGCGCGAAAACCGCTGCAGGTGCCCTTTGCGCCTGTCCACTCATGTTAGACATACCTGGCCAGTGCGGAAAGCATCGCCTTCCTGACAAAATGACGCATCAGTTCTTTCGCTTTCTCCTGCTCTCACGGCAGTGGCAAGGCATGTGAGGGCTGCAGTCTCTTTCTGAGTAACGGTCGGATCTGCCGCCCTGTTCCGACTCCAGCTGCTTGTGACTGTGGCATGTGTGGAATGGCCGATGGCCAAGAGCTGTCTCTAAGCTCCGCAAACACTCAGCCGGTAGAGCAACGAGACCGTAGTTGGGACTGACAGCGAGAGAACGCGGCATGGATCCGGCAGTTGAGTCGCCTTGGTGGCGGCCAGTGTCTTTATGCCGCTGGCGGATGCCTACGTGTCTTGGCCAAGGTCACAAGCCCCTTGCAATGTGGCCCTCGTTAGCAACGCCCTAACTTCGGGCAACGCCTGCCTGGTAAGTTACGCGTACCATCGCGATTACCGATTTTGTTCAGGGCATTTCCAAAGAACGGGTACCTCTTTCATACCCGATCATACGCGAAGTATGAAGGGACTCCCCCAAAAAGGGTAGCCAGAAATTTTCGGAAACCCCCTTTTGATTCTGAGCCGCTTTGCCGGCTGAGGCAACCTTGGGAGTACAGTGCTCCTGCAGCGACGAGGAGGTCAAGCAAGCCTACAGGGCGTTGGCCCTCAAGACACTCGACTGCAGTGATCGCAAGACACTCTACGAGGGCAGGCAATCCCTTGTGAAAACATAAATGCGTCTCTGTCTGTGTGTGTGCGCGTTGCGCGCACGTTCGCGAGCTGTTGCACACAGGAATCATCCCGACAAGGCCGCTGGCTCGGTGAATGGGATTAGTATTAATTACGTGGGGTTTGCCCCCAAAGAAACTTGAGTCAGGCTCCTGCCCATGTTCACCGTGTGCTGGATGTTGCCAGGTTCAGGATGAGACGCAAAGACGATCGGCAACCGTCCGCTTTCAGGCTCAGAATGACGCAAGCGTGGGAAGACTCTCAGATGTCCAGAAGAAACCCCAGGAGATCCAGGCTGCTTACGAGACCATTGTCGATAGCAGAACACGGACAGACGAAGATGCTTCGCTTTCCCTGACTTGTCGTCCCTGCACTGAATCAACTGACGGAGTTCAGGACATGCTCTCTAGCTGCAGGCGCCCAAGCTTGCCACTTGCATGTGCTTCGAAGCATCATGCGGCCAAAGACCGCTTTACCAATCACCCCTGACGTCCCTACGAGTGTTCTTGCTGAGGGCATTGCTCCCGCCAGTCGCACAGCACTCATGACAGCCTGCGAACGCTGGGACCTCAGCGGGGCCAAGGTGAAGTCACATATATACATAAGTATATATATATATATATATCTGCAGATATATATATATATATATATACACACCAATAGACAACTATATATGGTGTGTATATATGCATATATATATATATATACATATATTACAGTTCCTACATATGCCGAAGTGTCCCCAACGCAGCCCTAATTTTAAGAATCCTCGGGTGTTTCTCTGGGGCCCCTCCTCCCTTCTTGAGGTGGCGACCTGGCCTTGGCAAGAAGCTTGCTGGCCGACGCCGCCGACGTCCAGGCGCAGGACTCCACTGGGCGCTCCGCCATCCTCTTTGCAGCCTCGGCGGCCAGCGTTCAGGTGCCAGAAGTCGCGTCAGTGCTTGTTGTAGGTTCAAGAAAAACCCTATAGCTACAGTCCCCCTAGAAACCATAAACCCTGAAGCCTATAACCCCTAGAAACCATGAAACCCTGAAGCCTATAAACCCTAAGCTATTTTATGCACAGCTTCCGCAGGTTCTCAGACTTCTGCTGGCCCATGCGGCGGATGTCATGAGCTGCAACTGCGCGGGGCATACTTGCGTCGGTGCCTTGGTCCTGTGTCGGCTCAGCCTCATCGGTCGCACCATGTGGTTTATAGGGTTTAGGGTTTAGGGTTTAGGGTTTAGGGTTTAGGGTTTAGGGTTTAGGGTTTAGGGTTGCTTCTGCGGATGCTGCAGAGGCAACGCGTGGATGCTTCCTACTAAGGTGATGTATGCAGTCGGCGCTGGCCTGCAGGTGCATGGGTGGTTTGCCGTTTTGACGGCCCTCATGGCAAACCGTGTGCCCTATCGGAAGAGGACAGCTCCAAAGCTGCGCAGCGCCTGGATGCCGTGCGCTTGCTGCTTGATGAAGGTCGCCTGGCCGCTGCATTCCAGTTCCAGCGGGCAATGAATCTCACAGACTATTCGCCACCCAGGTGCTACTGCCAATGGGGCAACCGGATACGGCCTTTCCGCGCTGATGCTAGCTGCGGCTTCAGGAGAGTGGGCATGGAGAGTTAAAGCATCCGTGAAAACCGAATTGTTGACAAAGAAGTCCTGTGTCGGCTTTTACACAGCTTCAGGACGTATCGACATGCTTGAGCTACTCATCCACCGGGCTGCCGACGTGAATGCTGCGACGGACATCTGGCCACACCAACTGAGCAGAGCATTTTGTTTGCCGTTCTCGGTCTTCCTGGTAAGATTGCCATGTGAGCAAATTTGCCGTGGAAGCGATGCCTAACCCCAACAGCGATGCCCCCAGAGATCATCGTTTTGATCGAGAAAACGATTCCTAACCCCAAGAACGATACCCTCAATGAAGTGTCTCAGTCCTGGCCTCTGGTTTTGCAGCGCGCTCACGTCATCATGACACCGAGACACCCTAAAAGTCCCCAAGAAACGATGGCACTTGCAGGACATTGGCTTGACACCTTTGACCATGGCAGCTGACAAAGGCATTTGCCACTGCCTGTGGTTGCCTTTGCGTCGAAGCACCTGTAGTGCAATGTCATTGCTTTCTCAATTGCTCCTCCATGTACGGTCGAGAGAGTCAGGCTCAAGCGAGCCCTCGCCCTCCCTATTTTTGCCTGCGTCAAGCTCGCAACGATGTCACAGCAAACTTCGGTGTCGGCATTCCTCATCTCTCGCATCCAGGAGCTGGGGGTACAGCATGTCTTCGGAATCCCGGGAGACTATGTGCTGCCTTTTTTTGATGAGCTGATCAAAGAGGGAAGCCCGGTCAAACATATCGGCACCTGCAACGAGCTCAATGCTGCTTACCTCGCAGACGGGTACAGCCGTGTGAAAGGGTTTGGGGTTGCCGCTGTGACCTATGGACCCGGTGCCTTCAACGCTGTCAATGCCGTGGCAGGGGCATACGATGCTCATGTCCCGCTACTCCTGATTTCGGGGGCGCCTCAAACAGCGAGATATCGCCAAGGCAACAAGCTGCTTCTGCATCATGCTGTCGGCAGTGACTTGGATGCTACCATCCGCGTATTCACACCCATCACTGCTGCTGCAGCTCGCATTGACGCAGTAGAGGAGGCCATTCCAACAGTTGACTGGCTGCTGCGGGTTGCCCTCGACCAGAAGAGGCCAGTCTACCTTGAGATCCCCTTCGACATGCAGAAGGCACAAATCCAAGTACCAGATCGCTTGAACTACCAGCCGCCGTGCAGTGACGAGCAAGCTCTTCACAGAGTCGTGGAGCAAGTTGCACGTGTCGTGAATAGTGCGGGGAAGGTGGGTGTGTTGGTTGGCGTGTTCATCGACAGGGAGGGCCTGCAACAGGTTGTGGAGGACATGTTGAGCGCCACCAAGCTCCCATTCGCCACTACGTTTGACCAAAAGGCCGGCTACCTAGAGTACCTCCCAAACTGCCTTGGCTTCTATCAGGGAGGCATTTGTGCGCAGGCGGTGCGCGATGCCACCGAAGGTGCCGACATCCTCTTGACTCTCGGGATGCCGCGGACAGAGTTCAATCTGGGCTTTCTTACGCACGACTTCAAGGAGGATAAATTGGGAGGGTTTATAAGAGGGTGATGAGTTTTCGGCTTAGGGATGGTTCGGTGCTATGCTGCTCAGGGTCCGTGGGCGGTAGATCAGGACCGCATGATCGAGCTCGGCTATGATGCCGTCAACTTGCAGGGGGAAGTGGTGCATGGCGTTTACCTTCGGCAGCTGTTGCCGCTCCTGGCACAAAAGATCACCCCACGTGCTGAAGAGCTGGTGGAGGACACGTTTCCTTTCACTTACACGAAGCACAGGGCAGGTCCAGAGGACCGGCCGCTCACTGTGGACTTCATGTACCCTGAGCTCGCTCACTTTGTGCAGGAAGGCGACATTGTTACAGGCAACACTGGCGGCTACATCAACTTGTCCAGAATGCGCATGAAGAAGGGCAACACCACGGCCGGTCCCACCAACTGGGCGTCCTTGGGGAGCGTGTTTCCAATTTCCGTTGGCATGGCTTTTGCTGCACCTGAGCGTCGCATCGTCTGCCTTGAGGGCGATGGATCCTTTCAAATGACTGGTATGGAGCTCGGCACAGTTCTGCGACACAATCTCAACTTCCTCCTCATAATCCTGAACAATGCAGGGTATACGGCCGAGCGTGCCATCCATCCGGAGCGGGACGACTCCTACAACGACATTCAAGTGTGGAACTATCACTTGCTGCCTGAGGCACTGGGTGGCAGGCCAGGTTCAAACGGCATCGACGTGCTCACGGAGTCTCAGTTCACTGAGGCCCTAGCAGCTTACGAGTTCGGTAAGGGCTTGCACGTGGTGAATGCAAGGCTGGACAAGATGGACATCCCCAGCTTCTTCCGTGAGATGAGTGACCCGCTGCGCCATTGAGACTTTCATAGGTTGAATAATCCATATAATGCTTAACATATCTTTTGGGTTTTCATGGAAAATCATATATGGGTTGGGGTCTGGGAAGGGTCATGTTTGGTCTTGAGGCGTCCGAAGTCGGGATTGGTCTTTAAAAATATGGTCTCGGCTTGCGTTTACGAAGCAAACCTAGTAGAAAAAATACATCTGGGTTGGGGCCTGGGGAGGGTCATGTTTGGTCTTGAGGCGTCCGAAGTCGGGATTGGTCTTTAAAAATATGGTCTCGGCTTGCGTTTTGCGAAGCAAACCTAGTAGAAAAACACATCTGGGTTGGGGCCTGGGGAGGGTCATGTCTGGTTTTGAGGCATCGTAAGTCGGGATTGGTCGTAAGAAACATGGCCTCGGCTGGCGCTGAGGAAGTCAGTGTCATATACAAGAAATTGTGGGCCGCGCTATTGTGCAACCAGGTGTAGCCTAGCTCCTTCTAGAGCGACAAAAACTTCTGGACACGTCCATGAAGCGTCGGTCACGGGTAGAAGTTTTCATCGGAGTTGAAAAAAATCATGGAAGAACGCAGTGCCCCTGAAGCAAGATCCATGCGCCGTAGGATTGAAAACACCCTCCTCAACTTTTCCGAAACATACACAGGCGGTGTCTCTTCGTGAAAGATCCTGGCGCGCGCGCGCCCATGCCTAGGTTGTAAGTTGTAAGTGGCAAGCAAACACCACAAAAAAAAAAAACTCGACTAGTTTCTGACACGAAAACATGGGCCCCTTGCCCACCCCCCGCCCCCCAAACGCACCCCCACCATCGCACGGTTCCTTCCTAGCCCCAGCCCCACAGCCCCAGCCCCAAGCCCCCCCAGCCCCAGCCCCAGCCCCAGCCCCAGCCCCAGCCCCAGCCCAGCCCCAGCCCCAGCAGCCCCAAAGCCCCAGCCCCGCCCACCAGCCCAGTTCCAGCCCCCGCCCCAGCCCCAGCCCCAGCCCCAGCCCCAGCCCCAGCCCCAGGCCCAGCCCCAGCCCCAGCCCCAGCCCCAACCCCAGCCCCAGCCCCAGCCCCAGCCCCAGCCCCAGCCCCAGCCCCCAGCCCCAGCCCCAGCCCCAGCCCCAGCCCCAGCCCCAGCCCCAGCCCCAGCCAGGTGGGCTGGAGGGGGAGGGGGCTGGAGGGGCTGGAGGGGCGGAGGGGCTGGAGGGGCGGAGGGGCTGGAGGAGGCTGGAGGGGGCTGCAGGGGGAGTCAGATGCGAGTAGCATCATTAAGTCAAGCAGTTTTGTCCGCCAGACTGGCCTCCATCGAGAACAAAACAGGAAACAGTTTCGATAACAATCTTCACGAGGCTTGAGTAAGCCCAATATTTCTAGGAGCAAGTCCAAGATTTCTCAGGATTCATGACAAGGTCAAGCCCCGAAACTTGCAGGGCGGATCCCGGTTTTCAGCGATCTGAACCAAGTTTTTAATGTAATAAACCGCAGACAAATCCCAGATTTCAGATGAGTAGATCCAAGATTCTACTTAGACAGAACCCAGATTTCCGGCCACAAGACCGCAGACAGAACCCAGATTTCCGGCCACAAGACCGCAGACAGAACCCAGATTTCCGGCCACAAGACCGCAGACAGAACCCAGATTTCCGGCCACAAGACCTGAGAAAAAACCCGCCTGACGACACCGACTTTTGGGGATATGTTAAGCATTATATGGATTATTCAATTCATAGGCTTTCAGTGACCCGCAGGCCTGCAAAACAGAAGCAGGATGCGAAGGATGCGAAGGATGCGAAGGCATTCTCTTAGGACAATCCCTGATGCTTCTTGCATGTGACGTGTCTGATATGTACGCCGACATTGTACAGGTCCCGGCCAGCGCAAAGCCCTCCCGCACCTGTAGAGAGGGACTCGCTTTGCCTGGCTCGGCACTGCGGCGGAGATGTACAGGTGATGCTCAGCCTAAGCACGTCAAAAAGATAGCAACAGGCATGATACCACCGAGAACATACCGCAGGGCACGACGAGGCTGTGAGGCTGCTGTTGCAAAGCGTTGCCCCGCCTTCCAGTCAGGCTCAAGCACGCCCTTGCCCTCCCTATTTTTGCCTGCGTCAAGCTCGCAACGATGTCACAGCAAACTTCGGTGTCGGCATTCCTCATCTCTCGCATCCAGGAGCTGGGGGTACAGCATGTCTTCGGAATCCCGGGAGACTATGTGCTGCCTTTTTTTGATGAGCTGATCAAAGAGGGAAGCCCGGTCAAACATATCGGCACCTGCAACGAGCTCAATGCTGCTTACCTCGCAGACGGGTACAGCCGTGTGAAAGGGTTTGGGGTTGCCGCTGTGACCTATGGACCCGGTGCCTTCAACGCTGTCAATGCCGTGGCAGGGGCATACGATGCTCATGTCCCGCTGCTTCTGATTTCGGGGGCACCTCAAACAGCGAGATATCGCCAAGGCAACAAGCTGCTTCTGCATCATGCTGTCGGCAGTGACTTGGATGCTACCATCCGCGTATTCACACCCATCACTGCTGCTGCAGCTCGCATTGACGCAGTAGAGGAGGCCATTCCAACAGTTGACTGGCTGCTGCGGGTTGCCCTCGACCAGAAGAGGCCAGTCTACCTTGAGATCCCCTTCGACATGCAGAAGGCACAAATCCAAGTACCAGATCGCTTGAACTACCAGCCGCCGTGCAGTGACGAGCAAGCTCTTCACAGAGTCGTGGAGCAAGTTGCACGTGTCGTGAATAGTGCGGGGAAGGTGGGTGTGTTGGTTGGCGTGTTCATCGACAGGGAGGGCCTGCAACAGGTTGCGGAGGACATGTTGAGCGCCACCAAGCTCCCATTCGCCACTACGTTTGACCAAAAGGCCGGCTACCTAGAGTACCTCCCAAACTGCCTTGGCTTCTATCAGGGAGGCATTTGTGCGCAGGCGGTGCGCGATGCCACCGAAGGTGCCGACATCCTCTTGACTCTCGGGATGCCGCGGACAGAGTTCAATCTGGGCTTTCTTACGCACGACTTCAAGGAGGATAAATTGGGAGGGTTTATAAGAGGGTGATGAGTTTTCGGCTTAGGGATGGTTCGGTGCTATGCTGCTCAGGGTCCGTGGGCGGTAGATCAGGACCGCATGATCGAGCTCGGCTACGATGCCGTCAACTTGCAGGGGGAAGTGGTGCATGGCGTTTACCTTCGGCAGCTGTTGCCGCTCCTGGCACAAAAGATCACCCCACGTGCTGAAGAGCTGGTGGAGGACACGTTTCCTTTCACTTACACGAAGCACAGGGCAGGTCCAGAGGACCGGCCGCTCACTGTGGACTTCATGTACCCTGAGCTCGCTCACTTTGTGCAGGAAGGCGACATTGTTACAGGCAACACTGGCGGCTACATCAACTTGTCCAGAATGCGCATGAAGAAGGGCAACACCACGGCCGGTCCCACCAACTGGGCGTCCTTGGGGAGCGTGTTTCCAATTTCCGTTGGCATGGCTTTTGCTGCACCTGAGCGTCGCATCGTCTGCCTTGAGGGCGATGGATCCTTTCAAATGACTGGTATGGAGCTCGGCACAGTTCTGCGACACAATCTCAACTTCCTCCTCATAATCCTGAACAATGCAGGGTATACGGCCGAGCGTGCCATCCATCCGGAGCGGGACGACTCCTACAACGACATTCAAGTGTGGAACTATCACTTGCTGCCTGAGGCACTGGGTGGCAGGCCAGGTTCAAACGGCATCGACGTGCTCACGGAGTCTCAGTTCACTGAGGCCCTAGCAGCTTACGAGTTCGGTAAGGGCTTGCACGTGGTGAATGCAAGGCTGGACAAGATGGACATCCCCAGCTTCTTCCGTGAGATGAGTGACCCGCTGCGCCATTGAGACTTTCATAGGCTTTCAGTGACCCGCAGGCCTGCAAAACAGAAGCAGGATGCGAAGGATGCGAAGGATGCGAAGGCATTCTCTTAGGACAATCCCTGATGCTTCTTGTGACGTGTCTGATATGTACGCCGACATTGTACAGGTCCCGGCCAGCGCAAAGCCCTCCCGCACCTGTAGAGAGGGACTCGCTTTGCCTGGCTCGGCACTGCGGCGGAGATGTACAGGTGATGCTCAGCCTAAGCACGTCAAAAAGCTAGCAACAGGCATGATACCACCAAGAACATACCGCAGGGCACGACGAGGCTGTGAGGCTGCTGTTGCAAAGCGTTGCCCCGCCTTCCAGTCAGGCTCAAGCACGCCCTTGCCCTCCCTATTTTTGCCTGCGTCAAGCTCGCAACGATGTCACAGCAAACTTCGGTGTCGGCATTCCTCATCTCTCGCATCCAGGAGCTGGGGGTACAGCATGTCTTCGGAATCCCGGGAGACTATGTGCTGCCTTTTTTTGATGAGCTGATCAAAGAGGGAAGCCCGGTCAAACATATCGGCACCTGCAACGAGCTCAATGCTGCTTACCTCGCAGACGGGTACAGCCGTGTGAAAGGGTTTGGGGTTGCCGCCGTGACCTATGGACCCGGTGCCTTCAACGCTGTCAATGCCGTGGCAGGGGCATACGATGCTCATGTCCCGCTACTCCTGATTTCGGGGGCGCCTCAAACAGCGAGATATCGCCAAGGCAACAAGCTGCTTCTGCATCATGCTGTCGGCAGTGACTTGGATGCTACCATCCGCGTATTCACACCCATCACTGCTGCTGCAGCTCGCATTGACGCAGTAGAGGAGGCCATTCCAACAGTTGACTGGCTGCTGCGGGTTGCCCTCGACCAGAAGAGGCCAGTCTACCTTGAGATCCCCTTCGACATGCAGAAGGCACAAATCCAAGTACCAGATCGCTTGAACTACCAGCCGCCGTGCAGTGACGAGCAAGCTCTTCACAGAGTCGTGGAGCAAGTTGCACGTGTCGTGAATAGTGCGGGGAAGGTGGGTGTGTTGGTTGGCGTGTTCATCGACAGGGAGGGCCTGCAACAGGTTGCGGAGGACATGTTGAGCGCCACCAAGCTCCCATTCGCCACTACGTTTGACCAAAAGGCCGGCTACCTAGAGTACCTCCCAAACTGCCTTGGCTTCTATCAGGGAGGCATTTGTGCGCAGGCGGTGCGCGATGCCACCGAAGGTGCCGACATCCTCTTGACTCTCGGGATGCCGCGGACAGAGTTCAATCTGGGCTTTCTTACGCACGACTTCAAGGAGGATCAACTGGGAGGGTTTATAAGAGGGTGATGAGTTTTCGGCTTAGGGATGGTTCGGTGCTATGCTGCTCAGGGTCCGTGGGCGGTAGATCAGGACCGCATGATCGAGCTCGGCTACGATGCCGTCAACTTGCAGGGGGAAGTGGTGCATGGCGTTTACCTTCGGCAGCTGTTGCCGCTCCTGGCACAAAAGATCACCCCACGTGCTGAAGAGCTGGTGGAGGACACGTTTCCTTTCACTTACACGAAGCACAGGGCAGGTCCAGAGGACCGGCCGCTCACTGTGGACTTCATGTACCCTGAGCTCGCTCACTTTGTGCAGGAAGGCGACATTGTTACAGGCAACACGGGCGGCTACATCAACTTGTCCAGAATGCGCATGAAGAAGGGCAACACCACGGCCGGTCCCACCAACTGGGCGTCCTTGGGGAGCGTGTTTCCAATTTCCGTTGGCATGGCTTTTGCTGCACCTGAGCGTCGCATCGTTTGCCTTGAGGGCGATGGATCCTTTCAAATGACTGGTATGGAGCTCGGCACAGTTCTGCGACACAATCTCAACTTCCTCCTCATAATCCTGAACAATGCAGGGTATACGGCCGAGCGTGCCATCCATCCGGAGCGGGACGACTCCTACAACGACATTCAAGTGTGGAACTATCACTTGCTGCCTGAGGCACTGGGTGGCAGGTCAGGTTCAAACGGCATCGACGTGCTCACGGAGTCTCAGTTCACTGAGGCCCTAGCAGCTTACGAGTTCGGTAAGGGCTTGCACGTGGTGAATGCAAGGCTGGACAAGATGGACATCCCCAGCTTCTTCCGTGAGATGAGTGACCCGCTGCGCCATTGAGACTTTCATAGGCTTTCAGTGACCCGCAGGCCTGCAAAACAGAAGCAGGATGCGAAGGATGCGAAGGATGCGAAGGCATTCTCTTAGGACAATCCCTGATGCTTCTTGCATGTGACGTGTCTGATATGTACGCCGACATTGTACAGGTCCCGGCCAGCGCAAAGCCCTCCCGCACCTGTAGAGAGGGACTCGCTTTGCCTGGCTCGGCACTGCGGCGGAGATGTACAGGTGATGCTCAGCCTAAGCACGTCAAAAAGATAGCAACAGGCATGATACCACCAAGAACATACCGCAGGGCACGACGAGGCTGTGAGGCTGCTGTTGCAAAGCGTTGCCCCGCCTTCCAGTCAGGCTCAAGCACGCCCTTGCCCTCCCTATTTTTGCCTGCGTCAAGCTCGCAACGATGTCACAGCAAACTTCGGTGTCGGCATTCCTCATCTCTCGCATCCAGGAGCTGGGGGTACAGCATGTCTTCGGAATCCCGGGAGACTATGTGCTGCCTTTTTTTGATGAGCTGATCAAAGAGGGAAGCCCGGTCAAACATATCGGCACCTGCAACGAGCTCAATGCTGCTTACCTCGCAGACGGGTACAGCCGTGTGAAAGGGTTTGGGGTTGCCGCCGTGACCTATGGACCCGGTGCCTTCAACGCTGTCAATGCCGTGGCAGGGGCATACGATGCTCATGTCCCGCTACTCCTGATTTCGGGGGCGCCTCAAACAGCGAGATATCGCCAAGGCAACAAGCTGCTTCTGCATCATGCTGTCGGCAGTGACTTGGATGCTACCATCCGCGTATTCACACCCATCACTGCTGCTGCAGCTCGCATTGACGCAGTAGAGGAGGCCATTCCAACAGTTGACTGGCTGCTGCGGGTTGCCCTCGACCAGAAGAGGCCAGTCTACCTTGAGATCCCCTTCGACATGCAGAAGGCACAAATCCAAGTACCAGATCGCTTGAACTACCAGCCGCCGTGCAGTGACGAGCAAGCTCTTCACAGAGTCGTGGAGCAAGTTGCACGTGTCGTGAATAGTGCGGGGAAGGTGGGTGTGTTGGTTGGCGTGTTCATCGACAGGGAGGGCCTGCAACAGGTTGCGGAGGACATGTTGAGCGCCACCAAGCTCCCATTCGCCACTACGTTTGACCAAAAGGCCGGCTACCTAGAGTACCTCCCAAACTGCCTTGGCTTCTATCAGGGAGGCATTTGTGCGCAGGCGGTGCGCGATGCCACCGAAGGTGCCGACATCCTCTTGACTCTCGGGATGCCGCGGACAGAGTTCAATCTGGGCTTTCTTACGCACGACTTCAAGGAGGATCAACTGGGAGGGTTTATAAGAGGGTGATGAGTTTTCGGCTTAGGGATGGTTCGGTGCTATGCTGCTCAGGGTCCGTGGGCGGTAGATCAGGACCGCATGATCGAGCTCGGCTACGATGCCGTCAACTTGCAGGGGGAAGTGGTGCATGGCGTTTACCTTCGGCAGCTGTTGCCGCTCCTGGCACAAAAGATCACCCCACGTGCTGAAGAGCTGGTGGAGGACACGTTTCCTTTCACTTACACGAAGCACAGGGCAGGTCCAGAGGACCGGCCGCTCACTGTGGACTTCATGTACCCTGAGCTCGCTCACTTTGTGCAGGAAGGCGACATTGTTACTGGCAACACGGGCGGCTACATCAACTTGTCCAGAATGCGCATGAAGAAGGGCAACACCACGGCCGGTCCCACCAACTGGGCGTCCTTGGGGAGCGTGTTTCCAATTTCCGTTGGCATGGCTTTTGCTGCACCTGAGCGTCGCATCGTTTGCCTTGAGGGCGATGGATCCTTTCAAATGACTGGTATGGAGCTCGGCACAGTTCTGCGACACAATCTCAACTTCCTCCTCATCATCCTGAACAATGCAGGGTATACGGCCGAGCGTGCCATCCATCCGGAGCGGGACGACTCCTACAACGACATTCAAGTGTGGAACTATCACTTGCTGCCTGAGGCACTGGGTGGCAGGTCAGGTTCAAACGGCATCGACGTGCTCACGGAGTCTCAGTTCACTGAGGCCCTAGCAGCTTACGAGTTCGGTAAGGGCTTGCACGTGGTGAATGCAAGGCTGGACAAGATGGACATCCCCAGCTTCTTCCGTGAGATGAGTGACCCGCTGCGCCATTGAGACTTCCATAGGCTTTCAGTGACCCGCAGGCCTGCAAAACAGAAGCAGGATGCGAAGGATGCGAAGGATGCGAAGGCATTCTCTTAGGACAATCCCTGATGCTTCTTGTGACGTGTCTGATATGTACGCCGACATTGTACAGGTCCCGGCCAGCGCAAAGCCCTCCCGCACCTGTAGAGAGGGACTCGCTTTGCCTGGCTCGGCACTGCGGCGGAGATGTACAGGTGATGCTCAGCCTAAGCACGTCAAAAAGATAGCAACAGGCATGATACCGCCAAGAACCCGTGGCATTCAACACCTCGTCACATGGCGCTGTGCCTGCTGCAGGGCACGACGAGGCTGTGAGGCTGCTGCTGCAAAGCGCCGCGAACCCCAACCACCGCTACTCGCATCTCTACTGAAGTCTGCCAAATCTGAGAGAGGCTGTCAGAGGCGTCAAAGCAGTCGTGCAATTCCTACGATGCATGTCCGTACGCTTGAGGAACGGCAAGACGGCCCTCATGGGAGCTGCCGCATTGGCGCACCTTAGCCCGAAGCTGTCGGAAAGGAATCTGTATGGTGTGGCTAGCTCTGACTTCGCTGTGCGGCCCTTTGAACCATTTTGAACCATTTTGAACCCTAAACTCAGAATCCTTAGCTTCCTGAGCCCCGATCTGTGGCCGTGCTCGTGTGGGATCGAGGCACACGGCCGTTGTCGTCGAGCTACTGGAGTATCGGGCAGACGTCAATGCACGGTCCGGCGACGGCCAGTCCCCTCTTCTGCAGCCTGGCGCTTCTATTGTTTCCGGGTTTAGAGGTTAGGGTTTAGGGTTTAGGGTTTAGGGTTTAGGGTTTAGGGAGGTGTGCAAAGGGTGCAAACAAGCTCGGCTTGCCATCGTTGTGATGCGCTGATGCACTGCCCGCCTCACTCTTCACTCTTCAAGTATGCTCATGTCGGACAATATCAACAGCTTTCCCATTCGTACACGTGCCGTTGTCAGGTATGCCGTCGAGACTGGGCTCAAGGACCCACAACAGTGTCCTGGCATTTCCTGGGGTGTCTCAAAAAGCAGTGACATTCATCCGAAGCGAAATCTGCAACACCCGACACGATCCTGAAATGCCTGCCTCGTTGACATCAGCCGCCTAAATCTCCTCATCCGTCATCGACTCTAAACCCTCCTATTTCAAGACTCCTTTATCCTAAACTCTCGTGAAGCAAAAACATAAACCCAAGCTGCTAGGATGGCCTGGTCTGCCCAGTGCCGGGCGAGGTGCACAAGCCGGGTGCGGAGGCACCAGGGAGGGATGCTCTGCTGCGGCATATTGGCGAGTTGCTCGAAATGAGGGATACTAATTAGGGCTCCTTTGAAGCACCTTTTTGTGTCTTTTTGTAAATGGAGACCCGAAGTCACCTCCACCCAGAAGCACAAAAGGAGGTAGGGTGAACCTCTGCTCAGTGGCATGCGCGAAAGATGTGGGGGGGTTTTGGGGGCACTTGCCAAGGCGACAACGAAGGCGCTTCTAATGGCAGACCTTTGGCAGCACTTCGTCTTTTTGTGTTATTAAGACCCTAAACTTTGGCCCTAAACCTTTAAATCCCCAAGCCCTAAACCCTTAAATCCCCTAAATCCCCTAAACCCTAAACCCTAAGGGTACTATGCCCTTGTCTTCAAGGCTGCAGATCCAGAGCTGACTGGCCCCAGGCAGCTCCAATGAGTTCAGCATGTTTTTTTTCTCTCCCAAGAATTCGCCGCTAGATGTCGGGCCATGCTTCACCTGCTTCTGTGGCATGCAACTCTGTCATGGAGTACATCTTCGTCCTGGCACGAGTTGGGTGGTGGTTTGCAAGGGGGGGGGGGCCTGGAAGCAGGCAGCGGACGCCTTTGCACATCAGCGCCGCGTATGGGAGCGTGAAGCTGGCAGCGCTGCTGCTGTCGGCCGGCGCTTCCTTAGACGCCTTGGACGAGGACGCCCCTCAAAAGAGTCACCACGTACTGCACTGGACACAAGATGGCACAAGATGAAGGCCTGTAGGGCTCTATAGGGTTTCATCCGTCTCATGGCTTAGAGTTCAATATGGTTCAATCCTCAGCCTATCAGCTCGAAGGTTGAGGGGAGGGAGTGGGATGAAGCCTGTGAGGATGGCAAATGCCCCATGGACCACGCGCCGCCCGGGTTCTTGATGGCTGCGCAAGCCGCGTCACAAGCTGTGATAGGCGGGGGGGGGAGGGGGGGGCAACTGCCCTTTGGGGCTTAGTGTTTAGGGTTTCGGGTGGTGGTGTGTGTAAATAAAGCTCGAACCATCAGCATACAGCACGCAGGCCAGAAGCCTTGCACAAGCGTTGTTGCTGTGAGACGGTAACCTGCAAAAATCAGAAGATACTGAGATACTCGAAGTTTCAATCGCTTAAAATCCATAGCTCAACGCGTTCATGGTCTGGCAAGGAATCGGGGAAGCCAAGAGACAGCAAGATGAGGGCTACAAGGACTGGCTGTCATGACCTCAAAGAGATGTCAATGTCAAGCTCGCCTTCGGCTTCTCGCTTTGAGCCGTTTTCTGATCGGCCCTACTTACGTGTTTTCTGTATAGGTTGCCTCCGTGCAGGGTGTTTATTTCAATGACAAAAACCTACAAGGTAAGCCCTGAAACCCAAGCCCAAAGCGATTCGCCCAGAGCGACAACGGTGAAATGCGCAGGGGCCAGCTCTGAACTCCAAATCCTAACCCCCAAACCCTCAGCCCTATAAACCCTAAACCCTTTCAACCCGAGACCTTATTAAACAAAAAAGAAATAAAACAAAGGCAAAGTCTCAGCGAGCTCTGCCTACGCTGCTTGCCAGCGAGGGGCTCGGACTGATGGGCCAGTGGATGGAGCATAAGCTCACAGGTCTTAGGGCTTTTTGGGGGCTGAGAGGGTTTACGGGGCTTTTTCGGGTTTACAGTTTACAGGGTTTATAGGGTTAGCGGTTTAGGGGTTTAGGATGGTTTAGGGGTTGGGTTTCTCGCAGGGACTAGGGCTTTGATAGGCTTTGGTGTTAAGGTCTGTAGGGTTTAGGGTTGAACGTTTTTGTGGCCTTGCGTCGAACGACCTCTCTCTCATCCATGATATCATTTTTCTCACGCCTTTTCCTCCGTACAGCCCCCCCCCCCCCCCAAAAAAAAAAAAAAAAAAAACACCCGATATCCCCCTCTCACCAGTCGAAGACATTCCCATTGCTGTGCAGGCTTGCGCGTGCTGTGGCGGCACAGTTGGGCTGAGCCAAAACGAGCGCACCGTAATCTGCACTGTTTGGGGTGTAGGGTTTAGGGTGAGGGTTTAGGATTTAGGATTTAGGGTTTAGGGTGAGGGTTGAGGATTTAGGGTTTAGGGTTGAGGATTTAGGGTTTAGGATGTGGGGTTTAGGGTTTACTGTGGGTTTTAGGGTCATGCTGTGTCGGTGCTAGAAGTGCCCATCAGTCCACCTCAAGCCTTAACTCCCCGAAGCCCTCCGAAGACTTCCTTTCGAACCCCCCTATGTGTTCTACCCTAAACCCTGAGCCCTTATGCAAAGATGAGCCTACAAGGATACAAACCTCCAAGCCACTCACCCTAAGCCGTGAACCCTAAGCCCTAAACCCTTACCCCTAAACCCTAAACCCCAAAACCTAACCCTAAACCCTAAACCCTAAACCCCTACCTCTAAAAAGCGCTTAGCACACCCATGCGGAAGCCCGATCTGCAATGCTTGGCCCACAGACCGGCTCCTAGTCATGGGGGAGCCTGGCGGAACCCAGGCCGGGGTGCTAAACCGGTTAGGGTTTAGGGTTTAGGGTTTAGGGTTTCGGGTTCAGGGTTTGGGGTTTGGGATTTGGCGGTTCGCGTTTAGGGTTTTAGGGTTGAGGGTTTAGGGGGGAACTCCTGTTGCTAGAATGCAAGTGAGCTGCATTTGCGGAAAACCGAACCTCGGCTATGGGCCATTTTCGTGCACGACTGGAAAGCCACCCCCCCCCCCCAAAAAAAAAAAATCAAATATCAAAAAGCAACAATAATAAGAATAATCATAGTAGTAATAATGATAATGACAATAATGATAGTAATAATATTATCTAATAACCATAATAGTAAACAATTATAGTATACCAATAACAAAAAATGCAACAAAAGCGAAGTAAGACTATAAACTCGCAAAGGCGTCTTTCCAAAAGCTTTCCGGGATGATCCTTCTAAGCCCCCCACATCTACTCAAAGAACCCCCGCGGTTCGTCTCCTCATGTCTCCTCGAGGACCATGAGTGTATGAGGCGCCAAAGGTGGGCGCCTCAGGGAGGGGGTCGTTTCGGGCTAAGGGGTCAGAGGGGGTGTCGTTTTTTGAGTTAAGGATTATAGGGGTGTGAGGTTTAGGGTTTAGGGTTTTGAGGCTTAGAAGTTGAGGGGCTCTGGGCGTTGAGGGTTTTGATGGGTTTCGAGGTTTGAGGCTTCAGGGTCTTTCCAGAAGCATCCAGGCGGAGCAATGGCCACTAACTCTCTAGGCGTTTTGAATATGCAGGGCACGTAGACGGGGGGCTCCAAGGGACCTACCCCAAAGCCTCCAAACCCTGAGGTATGCGCCTTCAGGTTCTTCAAACCCAGGGCCTTCCGCCCAACAGCGTCCTCTCAGCGCAGCTCTCAGCATGCCGGTGGAGACCAGCCCCTTGAGGGTTCGGGTTCCGGGCTTAGGGCTCAGAGTGGTTCAGGGGGTGTAGGGGTTTTGGGTGTTTTAGAGAAGGGCATCGAAACACTCAACTCGAATTCCCCCCCCCCCCCCTCCGGAAACCCCTCATGCGGAACCCTAAACTCCCTCCGCTACATGTGCCCTAAAAAGCCCGAAACTCGAAACTCCCTCCCCCAATATGCGCCTAAACCCTAAACCCTAAACCCTAAACCCTAAACCCTAAACCCTAAACCCTAAACCCTAAACCCTAAACCCTAAACCCTAAACCCTAAACCTTAATTGCCAGGTTAAGTCTGGCAGCTCCAGGCGCCAGCAGCTGCTGCCATGCCAGGCAAGGGCTCGACGTGCGAGGGTTTCGGGCTTCGGGCTTCTCTAAAGTCGGGTCCCTTCCGCGTGCTTTTTTTAAGATGCCTATGATGGGACCCTGGCCCTAAAGCACGCCTACGTATGCTCTTATGTTGGTGCGTAGGCTTTAGAGCCATACTTTATAGGGCGCCTGCTTCAGAGGCGCCCTTCAAGGTGGATCAGCCGCGCCAACCTTACGACTTGCTCCTTTGGCTCCTCCTGAGATGCCTCAAGTCCCCATAAGGCCGGTGCCGGTGCAGCTGGACGTGCTGACCTATGCTGCGAAGGGGCAGGAGGCTGTCGGTTTGTTCTAGAGGCTTTATGAGAGCAACGCGCCGCCCGGGTTACTGAGTTCCGTTCCCTCCTCAACAGTTGAAACGGATATTCGTTCTTTACATACCCACACCCCCCCCCCCACCCGAAGGTGTCACATATGTTCATCCTTAAGCAAACTTGTCTTCACAGAGCAGCTCCCTCCGTGCACGTCAGGTCCGAGAAATGCAGGGGCAGCTAGAATGCTAGAAGCGACCGGAAGCTGACCGGAAGTATAAGCAAAGGTAGTAAGGCCATGGCCAGCCTACCTGTCACGAGTCGTGGCATGTAGGTCCTACCCGATCCGTCCGAGCAGTTCCTGAAGGCCGGTCAGGGCCAATCTGGTTGTTTTCGGGCTTGTTTTCGGGCCTATAGGGCGGGTTGAAGGACGTCGACGTGGCTTTGTGTAGGTGGAACTGACAACCGGTGCCTGTGCAGGTCCCTCTGAGCAAGGGCGGCAGGAACATGAGCGTTCCTGCACCAAGTGGGTTCTCTGTGCCTCGGATGCTGAGTGTCCGCGGTTTTCCCGACATCCTTTGAGGTGACCTTCCGGATACAGAAAGGGGATCCTGGCGCCGGCGTCTGGCCCACAGATGTGATCCCTGTCTCCACTCCCTTTCCCAGGCTGGTTGGTTGGTGACTCTCATCCCAGCTGCTAAGGAGACCGGCCAGAGTGCAGAGATGAGCAGGAAGGACAAGGAGCGCCTTTTGTGCCGTTCGCAACCCTGTGGGCACGTGCGCCGGCCTTCTTCTGAAGCAGACAGGCAGCTCTCATTGAATCGTATCTCGCCAAGCACAGGCTGTCTGATCCTGAGATTCCTGAGCGTCCCAACGCTCCTTCGAGGGCCTCTGGCCCATCTTGTCATGGAGGAGTCCATCTTGTCTTATCACCACTGAGGCACGATTTCATGAAAGAGGTGTTCCAGGGACTCACTGCAGAGCAGCCTGAGGAGCAGCGCTGCGTGTGCTGGTACTGCAGCGTGCAACAAGTCTACCTTCGCATAGCACTCACCGATTCTGGTGGTGTGGCTTGCAAGTGCACCAGGATCCCTTCCTCTACATAGGAAGGCCGGCCATGGGTCAAACATGGTCAAACCATTTAAAGTGTAGGCTTAGTTCTTAAGATACAAGTGTTCATAGAGTTCATTCAGGGTTTAACGGGCAAGGAGTTTCGATGTTTCGTGCGCTTGAAGGTGTTTGCAAGCCGCTGCTGCAAAGGACGCGGCCTGCCAGGCGCCTGACTTGGATCTATAGAACATTCTGATCAAATCTACTCTCCACGAAGAGTAAACAACTAAACAACACAGCTATCAAGGACAAAGCTTTAAACTCAGCCAAAACCCTGTAAACCATACACAACCCCAAGCCTGAACTCTTGATTGCGCTCCTCTTGGCGCGCCTAGGTAAAGGCATTTGGCCCTTATCATGGGCCCTTGGTCTTCTTTGGTAGATCCTAAGAACTACATACATTCATACATCGTACATACACATACATGATTAATTATGTTAGTTTTCTATATACATATACACATATACTATATACGTATATGTATATATATATATATATATATATGCGTGTGTGTGTGTGTGTGTGTGTGTGTGTGTGTGTGTGTGTGTGTGTGTGTGTGTGTGTGTGTGTGTGTGTGTGTGTGTGTGTGTGGTGTGTGTGTGTGTGTGTGTGTGTGTGTGTGTGTGTGTGTGTGTGTGTGTGTGTGTGTGTGTGTGTGTGTGTGTGTGTGTGTGTGTGTGTGTCTGTGTGTGTGTGTGAGCTGGCTTATAAGGAGCCGATGTCGAGGGCCCGAAAATCTAAGCCATAGAGAAATACAGTCGAGGGCTCAGACATATCCGTCAGAGGATGCCCCAGCATGGGAAGGTGGTCTTTCTAGTGGACATGGCCTGGCCTAGAATAAATCGTGTGGTTGAGTTGCTCTTGGGTCTGTTGCGTGTGTTCGTGTAGGGGTCTGTGATATGCCTAGGGGGGGGGGGGTGTAGTGAGAGAATGGACATGGCCGTCGCTAACTACTTACGGAATAGCAACTCACAGCTCCTACACTCGACATCACCAGACCAAGTGCCAACCCTTCACCCAGAACCCAGTGCCAACCCGTCACGCAGAACCTAAACCCTGTTTCTTGGTGTCTCTCGGCTAATTATGACGTGGCGTTTCGAGGCTGACTCGAATGCCTTTTGCCAGGCTGGCGTTGCGCAAGAGACCGGCGCAGTTCTCAGCAGTGCTGGCCATTACAATCCCTCACAAGAATACGACAACCTTATAAGAAGGACCCCCCAAAAGAACCCGACTTGGCAATACTGTGGAAGTAGTTGCGACACACTCCAAGGTCCAAGCCCTGCAGTCGACAACTCGGTGCCTCCACTGCACAGATGGCATCCGATAATTTTCATTGATTCATGGTTTCAGCATGTGTCGGTTTGTCTACGCAGACACCTGCCAGGCTGCCCAGCAGAAAAAGGCGTCGGTGTTGCAGAGGTCTGTGGCACTGCAAGACGCAGTGAGATACCTCGAACCTGCCTGTCACAGTCACACACGCGGCCCGCGCAGGCTACGGCGGAAAGCTCGCGAGAGCCTGGCCAAGGGATACTTGGACGGTCGACTGCAGTCCGCTTTGTGCAGCCTTCCAGTCCGCGTCTTGGAAAACTTACTGCTGGTTAGTAGGGAATGGGGGAATAAGGTACCATCTATCCCCCTATATATATATATACCCTTTCAGGTATTATACATGGTACCTTATTCACCCTTTCCCACAAAGCAACAGTAAGAAAAGGGGGGGGGAGGGGTCTTGCCTTTCTTACGCGCATTAGACAGCAGTTGCAGATACAGTTGTCCCAGGAGCACAGCGCAGATTTGTCCGTGCCTGAGTTTCGCGCCGTAGTACGTTGTAGCAAGTGTAGAAAACTAGTTGGGGGCGAGCGCATAATTCAAATCGAAGCTGTGCTTCGAAGCTGCTGTGAGTACGAAACTTAGGCTTCAGAGGCTTAGTCGGAAAAATGGGTTGTCCAGGTTCCCGGAAACCAATGCAGTCAGGAGCAGAGTTAAGTCTTTGGCGACATGCTCAAAGTGATGAAATTCAAAGAAGCGGGGCTACGTCTCTGAAGGTAGCCAAATGCCTCGTCTTCTAATCATTGACGCGCATGGATGGATGAACGGGGTTCCCACCGTCCCTATACTTACTATCTGTCAGAACCACAGCCAAGGAAACAGGAGGAGAGGCGGGGGGAATAATTAATACCTGGCGATCATGCGCAACCACTTGTATTTACAGCGTTTTGTCTCTTTGCACAACATACCGCACAAGGATCTTTGATGTAGCAGAACAACACACGCTGTCACAGGCATTCATGCCTTTGGCAAACATGCCCATGACTGGCATATTTACAGCCTTGTGGCCTCTCTGTACAGTTTCTGGAACAAGACGTGCTGTCACAAGCATTCGTACCTGCGCCAACGCCTTCTGAGGCCATCATAAAAACTACATCGCAAAGCTTTGTGAGAATCAAGAATCGGATTCCCCTTGTCCGCTCCAGTTCTGAGATGGTTGTTCGCTGCACAGGGAGCAGCCCAAAGGCAATCCTCGCCATGCAAGATAAGATTCCACTCTCCACCAGAGGCGTCCAAACATCAAGACAAAGGACCCTTGCCCCTAACCCTCAGAGCCAATCCTTTTCCCGCAAGTTGCGGATCCTCTTTGCCGACTTCCCTTACCTTCTCTGCTCTATAATTATCGTCCAGAGGCGACGAACTTGGAGACCTGATGCAGTTATGGGTGCGACCTGGGGAGTGAATGAGTCTGTCCTTCTTTTAGGGCAGTCGGGAGCTCAGCGGACACCTCGGAAGACACGGTGCTTTTACCCACAAGTAAACCCTATCTCCAGGGTAAAAGGCAAAAAGAAAAGACAACCCTTCCCAGGGCTCCCTCCTGTGTGGCTGAATTCTTTCACGTTGCGGTACAGTATCCGCGTCCGGGTTGGGGCCCTGAGAGATAGACAGCCCATGCCCAATTGTTGTTACGAGAACCCTAAAAACCACCAAATAAGCCGGGCAAGCATCGCGCCGCCTAAATGCTAGCGAGACGAAATCTGGCCGCACCCTAGCCCCAAGGCCACTGCCGAATTCACCACACGCTGGTGTGGCCCCAGCTCCCGCTGCCGGCTCTGCCTTTTGGCGGCAAATGTCGTGCAAGGGCTTGCACTGGATTTCTATGCTTCCCGCACAGCAAGGTGCAACACAGCCCTGAAGCTGTGCTGACTCCGGTGCAGAGGCTTGCCATTCGCAGACGTTTGATTTCTCTGCCTGCAGTACTTCCAGTCAGTAGCTTCGGATCTTCCGACTTCGGAAGCAGGCCAGCAGGCTCTGGAGAACCATTGCATGCGAAGGCTGCGGCGGAAAGCCCGCGAGACCCTGGCCAAGGGATACTTGGACGGGCGGCTGCAGTCTGCTCTGCGAAGTCTTCCAGTCCACACCTTAGCCGTGCGTGGGTCGCGTGCAGAGAACATCGTGGAACTGCATGACTGCATGAACAAGACTGCTGTTTGCAGAGTCGAGAGCGGTAGCAGTTGCAGATAGAGTTTCTCCAGGAGGGCACCGCAGATTTGTCCGCGCCTGAGTTGTGTGCCGTGGAATGCGGAAGCAACTCTAGTATCTTGTCGCCAGTTGCGTGCTGCCTGCATGCTAGCGAGAAGAAATCTGGCTGCACCCTAGCCCCAAGGCCACTGCTGAATTCACCACACGCTGGTGTGGCCCCAGCTCCCGCTGCCGGCTCTGCCTTTTGGCGGCAAATGTCGTGCAAGGGCTTGCACTGGATTTCTATGCATCCCGCACAGCAAGGTGCAACACAGCCCTGAAGCTGTGCTGACTCCGGTGCAGAGGCTTGCCATTCGCAGACGTTTGATTTCTCTGCCTGCAGTACTTCCAGTCAGTAGCTTCGGATCTTCCGACTTCGGAAGCAGGCCAGCAGGCTCTGGAGAACCATTGCATGCGAAGGCTGCGGCGGAAAGCCCGCGAGACCCTGGCCAAGGGATACTTGGACGGGCGGCTGCAGTCTGCTCTGCGAAGTCTTCCAGTCCACACCTTAGCCGTGCGTGGGTCGCGTGCAGAGAACATCGTGGAACTGCATGACTGCATGAACAAGACTGCTGTTTGCAGAGTCGAGAGCGGTAGCAGTTGCAGATAGAGTTTCTCCAGGAGGGCACCGCAGATTTGTCCGCGCCTGAGTTGTGTGCCGTGGAATGCGGAAGCAACTCTAGTATCTTGTCGCCAGTTGCGTGCTGCCTGCATGCTAGCGAGAAGAAATCTGGCTGCACCCTAGCCCCAAGGCCACTGCTGAATTCACCACACGCTGGTGTGGCCCCAGCTCCCGCTGCCGGCTCTGCCTTTTGGCGGCAAATGTCGTGCAAGGGCTTGCACTGGATTTCTATGCATCCCGCACAGCAAGGTGCAACACAGCCCTGAAGCTGTGCTGACTCCGGTGCAGAGGCTTGCCATTCGCAGACGTTTGATTTCTCTGCCTGCAGTACTTCCCGTCAGTAGCTTCGGATCTTCCGACTTCGGAAGCAGGCCAGCAGGCTCTGGAGAACCATTGCATGCGAAGGCTGCGGCGGAAAGCCCGCGAGACCCTGGCCAAGGGATACTTGGACGGGCGGCTGCAGTCTGCTCTGCGAAGTCTTCCAGTCCACACCTTAGCCGTGCGTGGGTCGCGTGCAGAGAACATCGTGGAACTGCATGACTGCATGAACAAGACTGCTGTTTGCAGAGTCGAGAGCGGTAGCAGTTGCAGATAGAGTTTCTCCAGGAGGGCACCGCAGATTTGTCCGCGCCTGAGTTGTGTGCCGTAGAATGCGGAAGCAACTCTAGTATCTTGTCGCCAGTTGCGTGCTGCCTGCATGCTAGCGAGAAGAAATCTGGCTGCACCGTAGCCCCAAGGCCTCTGCCGAATTCACCACACGCTGGTGTGGCCCCAGCTCCAGCTGGCGGCTCTGCCTTCTGGCGGCAAATGTCGTGCAAGGGCTTGCAATGGATGTCTTCCTTCCTGGGACTGTAAGGTCCAGCCGCACTGCCCTGAAGCAGCAGCTGGCACAGCGATGTGTCAGGAGCACGAAGCGGAAGTGTCCGTTCCCGAGCTCCTTGAATGACACGCCATGCCACCCCTCTTCCCTAAAAACAGTGCGGGAATCATGCTTTGCCCTGAGCAATCACGGATTCCAAGTACATGTGAAGTTCTCAATTCTCCACTTGTTGTTTCTTGCTGCCTTACGAGAAGATACAGCCAAGGCTCCCTCAGCATCCGGCAATGCAGGCGCAGCACCCCCTCTTTTTCGAGAGCAGCGTAAAATCTGTGGATGTGGGAATGTGCAGGTGCAGTCAGTGCAATATGAACAGCCCGTGGCCGGACTCGCGCCGCGGCCCCTAGCGGCCTAGGGACTTTATAGTTTATGCTTCCTTCGCGCACACCACATGCAAACACATCAGGGTCAGTCAGTTTCGCTCAGGGCTTCCATCAATCCGACAAACTCGGCTGAGCCAGCTGAGTGGCAACAGATTGAGCAGGCCTTCCAGTTGAAGCTGCACTGGTCTAAAGTCTGAAGTGTCAGCAGAACGCGGGATGCTGCGAAGCATGTTCAGAATTTTAAGAAACATTGAACCCCTGCAGGCAGTGGTGAGCAATTGCTTAAAGACGGAGGACCGCTGCCTGTTCGGAATGTAATCCGACCGGCGATGCTTCAGAGCGGCTCAGAAGCGCACCATACTGGTGCAGACAGTCCGTGTGTGTGTGTGTGTGTGCAGAAAGAAAGAACCGTGCCCTCCCTAGTTGCGAGGAAGCCACGGCCGTGGCCGTCGTGACGTTGGGCATCCAAATTTCATCGAA